>JANHFK010002296.1:76474-90192 GCA_036250565.1 Sibynophis collaris | reverse complement strand
ATTTACTGTTCAGAATGCATAAAAATGTATTTTCAATTCACATAGAATTAGCTGGCCTATCATTCTTCTATCACTTGAAATGTGCCAAACAACATTTCCTACAATTTTTTACAGCACGAAGGATATCCTTGGCAGATGACTAAGAGAGAACATAATCTGTTTTTTGAGCTGCATTGATTACCCTTAGTATTAAGAAAGTTGATCAAAGACCGAGGTTTTATTTGGAGTTTCGTAATATCATATCACCATGTTTATTATGTTGATAAATGGCTATAATCTCTTTGCCTCTTTGCATTATCTTCTGATTTTCAAATGGTTTTGTTATCCTTCATAATTGATAAACATTGATACTAATTTAGACTCCAGTTAAATCAACATATCCATTCAACATTCTCTATTTATGGACGTATACAGTCAACTAGCGATTTAGTAAAGAAGCATGATTTCCCAATTCCTTATGCCGAACCATAATCTCTACCTGCCAATCACTTCAGCAAAACAGTTACTTTTTCCTGATGTCATTGACCGTTAAGGCAAACAATCTCTTAATCTGATCTTTAGAAATACGACTTAAATACTTCACATGCTGCTATTAATACAGATCTTTTTGACTTACAATATAAAAGCATGAATAGAAGGTCAACATTTGTAGGATTGAAGTTTGTTTTAGATACATGATGATTAAGTTGGGAATCTCCATTCCATTTACAAATATTATGATTATTAATTTTTTAAAAATGCTGGTAATGCCTGCTAAGAAATCAAGTGAAAATAACCATGAATTTTCAGCAGAGCAGGACACCTGACTTAGAAACAGGAGGGCCCAACCCCCAGCCCATGGACTGGCATGGGTCTGCAGCATGCCAGAAACCAGGCCATGGAAACAAGCGAAGCTCCATCTGTGGAGTGCAGGCAAAAGGTGAAACGACACACTCCTCCGGGCCACGGAAAAGCCTCTCTCCTTGGAAATGGTCCCTGGTGCCCAAAAGGTTGAGGACCACTAACTTAGGACATAGCATGAAATATTCTCAAGCACAGATATTTTCCAAGGGTTCTTCTGTCTGGGTTCCACATGGAGCAGGAAGATTGATTTCGTAGGATAAATGGACTGTCCTGAATTTCTTTTTTCTTAAAAGGAATATTTTCCATATTCAGCTTCATTTTGCAAAACCCAGAAATCATCCTTGGAACTAGAGGTAGAAGATGCTACTCGTATGGAAGAAGAGTCAGTGACAGATTTTGCTGAAATAGATATTGATTTTTTTTCCATTAAAGTTGTCTACATTTATGTCAGGCACAAAGAATCAGAGCCATAGGTTAAGTTGTATTTCAAAAGATTTATTTGTCAAGCCTGTACACAGGAATCTGGTCAACTAAAGTTCAGTACTAAATTGACACCGCATAATGATCAACAGAATTCAAGAGAACTAGAACAGTTGGCAACAAAAGGACTCTATAGATCACGGGTGTCAAACTCACTGTGTCACGTTGCCATCACGTGACGTTTCATGACATTTTCCCCTTTGCGGAGCTGGGATGGGCGTGGCCTGTGTGTGACGCAACCGGCCTGCAGGCCACCAGTTTGACACCCCTGCTATAGACTGATGATTTGTTTAACCGCTCTGCCTTTCTTTCTATAATTTATTGGTGACTGAAAGCTTCTTATGAACATTTTGCATAAAAATGAAAACAATGAACTTGTGATTTATGGATTTGATGATTAGACAGGATAGATTATAGAAAGAAGGATAAAGTGATATAACTTTAGAGAGGGAGAGAGATTACTGTAGATACTGTATTTCTACTTATAACTGTTGTGAAGAATATAATAAACTTTATATATTTTCTTGCACTGTTTGCTTTTTCTTTGATTCTTTTCTTTTCCTTCTGTCTTCTTTATGTTAAGTTGTTCATTTTTATCTTCTTGTTTAAAAGTATTAATTAAAATTATATAACAAAAGAACTAATCTTTTGGTACTAAGCTCAGTTTAGAACATGGAAGGAGAATGGAAATGTTTTATCATAATCTGTGATTCTTCAAATGAAGCTTGGAAACTATGATGAAGTCATAGGCATAAACCAGTATTTGATAGCTTGATGCAAGCCCTGGGTTTTACAAAATTCAGTGTGAACGCCATTCTCATCTCAGAAAGAGGTTTTTTTTAATCAAGGAGACTAAAAAACATACCTTGGAAGGAGTCCATTTGTAGCATTTTTGCACGAGATGGGTTCCTGGTCATGTCTCCCTTGAGGACTGGCAAGCCTTCTCTCTTGCTTAATTGGCTATGCAGATTAAAAAGTACCTGTGATAACAGAAACACCTAACCTTTTTGTGCTGCTAAGGCTAATTACTTCTAAATGCCATAGTCACAAATACCACCTGTCTCTACTACTTCTTCATCTGTTATCTTCATATATTGCCATTCATTTATGTCCATGACGTAACACCATTTTTGTAAAGTGCATTGCATATAGATGGCACTCTTAGTGATCAAGTTTATTTATTACTAGCAATTCTCTCACAGCAGGAACCTTGAAAATTAGCAGTTTAAACAGATTAAGTTACCCTATAATTATGTACAGTAGTTTCTCAGTGTGGAAACTTACTGTTTGTAAGTTTCTTTCATCTTCTCTGAGCAGAAGCTGATCAAGACATCTGCTTCCTTGCTGCTAATTGATCTTGCTATACCTATTCTGTGACTAGAGGGTCAGTTATATATTGTTCTACCTGTCTAGTAGAGAGTGACAAAAATGGTAACCAGTGGAATGGCTTGCCCTCAGAAGCTGTGGGTGCTTCATCACTGGAGGCTTTTAAGAAGAGACTGGACAGCCACTTGTCTGAAATGATATATAGGGTCTCCTGCTTGAGCAGGGGGTTGTACTAGAAGACCTCCAGGGTCCCTTCCAACTTCTGTATTTTGTATGATACCTTATAAAATCAAATAGAACTGGATGTGCATAGCCCTAGAGATTTGAGGTTTTAATTATTTATTAGAGGTTTTTTTTTATCCTGTCTTTATTCTTTACAAGTAACTCAAGGCAGCAAACATACACAATACTTCCTCCTCCTCCTATTTCCCCCACAACATCAACCTGTAAAGTGGGCTGGGCTGAGAGACTGACCGGCCCAAAGTCATAAATTGGCTTTCATGCCTTAGGCAGGACTAGAACTCACAGTCATCTGGAGATTGGACAATAGTTATCCACCCGGCTTTCATGCCTAAAGTGGGACCAGAACTCACTTTCCTGATGATTGGCCCAAAATCACCCAGCCAGTTTTCATATTCAAGGCGGGACTAGAACTTACCATCTCCTGGTTTCTCGCCTGATGCCTTACCCACTAAACCAAACTAAAGTTTTAATCACACTCTGTTGACATCCAACCTTTCTGTGAAAACCTATCAAATAATCCAATTTTATAGTATTTTAATCTATGCCTAATATTGTGGGTGTTTCCTCCTGTTTATGGCCTTTGTTCACAACATCTGGTTGGTCATCTTGGAAACGAGAGCTGAACTTCTTAGTAGGTCTTTGGTCTGATCTGGGAAGCTTTGTGAATTTTTATGCTATCTGCCATCTGCTCATTATGACTACAAACAATATGTGGGACACCCTGTTCCACATTCATTTTTTTTAAAAAAGGAAAGTGAACTGTATGAATGGTAGAAGGAAAATGCTAATATTTATCCCAACTCAACCCATTGCCCCTTGAAAAGCTTAGTTTCAGCTTCTCTTAATTGAAGCAAAGCTGTAAATAGGACAGAAATAGAAAATTATTAAAAATATGGGAATAATGTAATCAATGTCCTTAGATTGAAATTAATTGGAATCAAATATAATTTTGGTCTTGCCTTTGAGAGGCAGTGGGCTCCTTTTACACCAATCAAATAAATATTTTTACCCAAAACTGGTTGAGAAACATTCCCCATTCATTTGTTATGAATAATGCTGAATATTTAACAGTGCTGAAATAGCATCATTTACATTCGATCATGTAAAATATATTCTCCAGGTAAAACATGTATGCAGCTAATGGTATTCTGTGAGCTTGCTTCTCTTCCTGCAGACAGGCTTCTTAGCATCAGCCCAGAAAGGAGAGTAGAGCATACAGGATGCTTGCTTGTTTGTTTATTTAGATCCTGCCTTTATTATTTTTACAATAACTCAAGATGGCAAACATACCCAGCGCACTTTCCTCTTTCTATTTTTTCCACAACCACCACCATGTGAGGTGGTTTGGGCTGAGAGTGACTGGCCCAAGATCATCCAATTGGCTTTCATGGCTAGGATGGCACTAGAAGTCCCGGTCTCCCACTTTCTAGCCTGGTGTTTTAACCATTAGACCAAACTGACTTTCCATATATGCTTTTTATTGAAGCCATTCAATAAAGAAGGCAACCAAAGGTCAAGGAAAGCAGGAAAATAGGTCTAAAAATATCTATTCTCCACACACCCCTAATAACCAACCCAGAGAAGCAGGAATCATCTCCAGATAAGAACAATAACAGAAGAAAGAATACCGCGCCCCAAAAAGCAATCAGAAAATAAACAATACTGCAATAAAGCTAGTAAGACAAACTATATATGAACAGCCAATAAATTCCACTCCTACCTTCACCAGTGATGTTACCTAGTTTGGTAATGAAATGTCTTCAGGAAGACTAGCAAGCTTAGAAAGCACCGAGACAAATATTCTAAAGAGTTTAGAAAAGGGTGCATGAAGCCAACATTAGAGATGTTTTGGTAATGGCGGAAACACCATTTTACAGGCATAGTTTGGCTCTCTGGGCTGGGTAGCACCCTGGTCATTCTTCTTTTTCTCTCTCATTTCACAGCCCGCTCTTCGTAACGTGGAAGATTGGTCGAGATAAAAGGTTGCGTGGATGTATAGGTACCTTTTCTGCCATGAACCTGCATTCAGGACTCAGGGAGTACACACTTACTAGGTAAGACTTGGTGGTGGTTCTCTTCACTTTGAAGAGGGTTGTAATTTATTATCACTTATATTATTAAATTGGCCCACTGGAATTTCTGAGCTTCTGCTCCCCACTAGGATTTTTCCAAGCATTCCCAAGTTTTGTTACCTGGGTTTGTTTGCTTAATTCTAAATGCTGAAGTAGCCTGTAACTTGAGCATTTACCGATTTCTAATGCTTCTTTGCCCAAAGCAGTCAACTTCAGTTCTATTACTTTTTTTGAAGACAAGTGGAAGAAAGTTAAAGTCTGTGAAAAAAACCAAAACAGTCCAGCAATCCAAAATGGCTGGAATTATATCCCATTTCTCCAACCAGGACTTCCTGCCAGCTACATTTCATTTAATTTGCCTCATTCTTATTCCTCATTGTTCTTTGGTTACATTCTTGTTCTTGAGCAGAAACCTGTTGAATTAGGGAAGTATTAAGAACTCTTCATGATCCAGAGTCTTTCTGGACTGCATCTAAGCTAGTTCATTTTTGTGGTCTACTTGTTGCCTTTCTTGGTCTAGTGTTCATCAACACATCAAAAGGTAGCATTTGGAGCTGGTGGTGTACTTTGGGGCCTTGGAGGAGAATTTGATAGGGCTGGTTATTCTTTGATTAGTGCCCTAGACTGAAGATTGTTAATCATTTATCCAAGTCCTCATTGGGGAATCTAAGGATTAGAAGTGTACAGGTCGTCCTTGATTTACAGCCATATGTTTAGCAACCATTCAAAGTTACAACGGCACTTGCAGCATCCCCACAGAGGAGGTTGGACTGCAAAAGTTCCTATTATCCAAGTCGAGATGGGCCTGGCCTTTGGAGACATCTGGCCAGACAGACTTACTCTATGCTCTAAACTCTAAAACAGATCCAGGTGCTTCCAAGTTCTACATAGAATATATAGCATAGCCCGTTCTCTTTCCTATCCCAAATCTCCCCACTTCCTTTTTATTTCCTTTCCCAACTGGCATCTCAGTATGCTATGCAGAACTTGGAAGGACCTCAGCCCTTGCCAGATTGTTCAATCAATAGTTATTAACGGTTCCAGACCAGCAAACTTTCCAGGTCATTTTTGAATAATTCCTTGCAGTTTTCTTTTAAATGTAGAAATCACATTTTCCATGCCCGGGAGCCTCCTGGCCATTAGAAACTATGCCCTTATTTTAGAGTGTTTTGCTTCTGAACCAAGTACAAAGTCTGGTGGTCAAATGCCTGTTGAGTGGTGATGACGTTCGGACTGCTTCAGGCCAAGCCTTTTGTGACACTATTCTATGCATGAGCCATGCTTGAAAAGTGTGTCCTTCTGCCTAGCTCATGAATCATGGGCTGTAAGTTTTAACGGCACCTTGATTAAATTGGCTGGCTCGCTGGGACTACAGAAAGACAGAACGTTTTGAAATAAAAGGTGAAATGAAAGAATTGCTCTGTGGCTGAGCTGGGGTGCCTCCCGTTCTCGGGCTAAATTAATTCTTGAATGGGAACATTAGGAGTTCAGCTCAAGCAAGCTAAAAAGATCTTTTGGTTTTCCTTTGAGTTCTGAAGACAGAGTATGAAGTCGGGAAGAAGTTCCAATAAATTGTTATCCGGTACTTGGAAATACAGTTTTCATTCTTGAAAGTATCTATGGAGATTCTCAGTCATTCAGGTCATGGTTGTCTCAAAGGCACTTTTTCAAGAGAACTTTCTTGGTTTTCTTTGAAGACATTTCGTTTCTCATCCAAGAAGCTTCTTCAGCTCAGAACTTGAGAAAGCTCCTTTGAGACATTATTGTAAGTGCTTAATAGATCTAGAACAGGGGTCCCCAATCTCCAGTCCATGGACCAGCACCTGGCCGCAGCATACTAGAAACCGTCTCATGCAAACAGGCAAAGCCCCATCCATGGGATGCAGGCAGCATACAAAACTATGCCAGTCCGTGGAAACACTCTCTCCACGGAACCAGTACCTGATGTCCAAAAGTTTGGGGATCGCTGATCTAGAATTTATAGGTCTAAAATTGAGTCCTTGGAGTAAAAAATATGTTATGTTTGCAGTAATAGGGGCTTGCTGGATTTAGTTAATATCTCTTACTCTTGGTAACAATTGTAGCCATAATAAGTAGGCACTTGTCTGCCAGCAGGTATCACAAGAAAAATACATGTGAATAGGTCACATGGTATTTTATTTTATTTGGTTTGGTTTGTTTAATTATCATTTTTGCTATGGACTCATAAAAGAATACAGATTATCCTTGATTTACAATCACAATTGAGCCCAAAATTTCCATTGCTAAGAAAGCAAGGCAGTTTGTTAAAAAAAATTGCTCCATTGCGTGATCCTTTTGCCACAGTTGTTAAGCAAATCACTGCAGTTATTAAATGTGTCACATGGTCATTAAGCAAATCTGGCTTCCCCATTGACTTTGCTTGTTGGAAGCCATCTGGGAAGGTTGTACATGGTGATCATATGAACCCGGGGCAGAAAACAGGCATAAATACATGCCAGTTGCCAAGCACCCAAATGTTGATCAAATGACCATGGTGATGCTGCAACGATCGTAAGTGTGAAAAATGGTCACAAGTTACCTTTTCAGCGCCCTTGTAAGTTCAAACGGTCACTAAATGAATGGTTGTAAGTCGAGGACTACCTGTACATATTTGGGACAGAACATGGTGTTTTTTCCTCATTCTACATTATGGAGTGAGATTAGGAATGCAACCCAACCATGATGAGAGCAGTTGTCACCAAGAGAAAGCAGTAATAGTTGAAATCCACTGTATTGTTTCTTTTACGCTGGGGCTGCATCCACAAGTGATGGTAAGCTAGAATTTAGAATTGCACAAGTAAGAATGAACCCATGCAAAGCCTTTGTCATTTATATATGAGTAATTGTTGTTTTAAAAAGCCCTGCAGACTTCACAAAAAAATCCAAACAATTTGCTTGTGGATGAGTTTTAAAAAAAATATAATTCCAGATATGCACACAATTTTGAACCAGAATCTGCTGTTTTGATAATAAATTTTGGTTTATTTCCTCTTATAGGTGTGCTTTGACTCTTGTTGGCTAATTTCTTCTCATTCATATAACTAAATTATTTTTGCCATTTTGTGCAAACTCATTTATTTTGATAGATTGGTTAAAAAAAAAATTAACTCTGGGATGTTACATTAATAGAAAGTATTAGAGATAACTATTCCCTTCTTCCAATAATGTAATGAATGGTACTATTTTAATTAAATGTAAAATATCTCTGATCAACCATTGAGATCTTCTGAATATTATGTTGATGTCTAATATGTATTCATGGAAAGTAACAAGAATAGGCTAGTGACATTTTTTTAAGGTGTGAATACTTCTAGATAAGTGTAAAAGTGCTTGTAATTGCTTCATATTTAGGTGTTAAAGAACAAGCAAATAATAATTTACCTTCAGTTATATGGACAATTCTTAGTTATTTCTTTATTTAAAGATGGGATGTTGCAACTCATTAGGTAAGGAACTCTAGATCAGGAAATCAATTCCACGGGAAGGCTACAACTACTTCTCCGGCGTGCTGCTTAGAGAATCCAAGCATGGGTTATCATCTCATTCTATTGGCCAGGGACTGAGTGTCAATTTTAATTTTGTCTGCTGGTCCTGGCTTTTCCGCCCTACTGGGAATCAGTTGTTTCACTCAATAAACCTAAAGGGACTTGAGTCTATATTGCTCCGGCAATTCTTTGTGTTTTATAGCTTTTATAAGCCTCGTTTTGAACTCTGCCTTTCGGCTTCAATTGGATTTCGCTGCTGGTGGTGCTCTGTTCAGCTCTGGGGCTCCAGTCCAATCATCATTGTCTCTATTCTGCGAGCAGCATCAGGTGTCTGTCCTTTCAGGGCAGCCCGGTTGGCAGATTCTCTCCCGCCTTATTGGTGGATGAGCTAGATTCCTGGGGCTCCGCGGCAAACTCGGCATTTCTCCTTCTTGTTTCGCGGCCCTTGTGGGCTATCCGCTCTCGCCCCTGTTCCCCGGCTGGTGGAGCGCGGCAGCGTGAAGATTGCCAGTCCTGCATTGCTCCATAACCATGAGTTGTTCGGTGACATGGGGGAAATTCAGTTGGGCTTTTTGCCGGGCGCCATTTTGTTGACGGATTTTTGCGCCACAGCCCAAATTACAAAGCAGCGCTCAAGGGCTCGTTGGGGCCTGCACTTTCTTACTTGCCTGTCTCAGGCCATTGCCTAGTGCTTTCCGATTGGTGACCAATCCGCACTGGCCAGTTAGTCCCCTTAGCCTGCATTGTGCATACAGGCCTTCATCTGTCACAGAATGTCTGACCTGGAATTATCCTCAGATCAGGAACAAGTGGCTAACCCTCCCGGACCAGCCTTAGTAACTGATTCTACCAGTAGTGCTTCAAAGTTAGAGACCAGAAGCACGTCTATCAGGAAGGGCACATCCAGCACATCAATGGAGTCAACCCGGTTCTCTCTCCGCCCCCAGTGGGTTGGATAAAAAGCTGTACTGTTCTGCTTCAGCGCTTGACCAATTGCTGATGCTTCCCGCCGTTGATGCTCCGGTGGTCAGTTTAACATCAATCTCTCTTCTCTCTCCGGACACCATAGAAGCTTTAAAACCTGAGGATCGTAGAGTGGAGGCGGCCCTTCGGAAATCTCACCAGGTTACTGCCTGGGCCATCAGCGCCACGACATCCACCTCGTTTTTTAACAGAGCCACATTGATCAGGCTCAATCAACTGAAGGACAAGTTACCTGCTGATGACATTTGTCTCCGCCATGATGTCAACAAGCTTATTGCGGCCACTGAATATTCTGCCGACGCATCACTGAATGCCGCTCGCTTTTTATCTAGAGCTCTGGCGTCCATGGTAATATCTAGGCACCTCCTTTGGTTGAAGAACTGGTGTGCGGACATGAAGGCAAAGTGAAAGCTCGCTTCTGCTCCTTATAAAAGCTCTCAGCTGTTTGGTGAGGCACTGGACCCGATTGTGATCGAAAACAGGGATAAAAGGAAAGTAATGCCTTCATCCTATCGTCGTCCAGACTGCAGGTACTCCCTTTAGTCTCCACGGCAGCCGTTTCATTCAGATCCAGGACCTGGTGGGTCCCAGTTTCAACGTCCATACTCTGAAGGGTTCGACCGGTCCTCAGACAGGCCTCTGTTTCATGATCGCGGAAGACACCAGCCTCCAGCGAAAAGGCCCTTTCGTGGGACTGGAAACCGGTCCTTTCATCGAGGCAAATGACTACCTTCCCTCCCTTCCCATTGGAGGAAAATTGCATCATTTCCTCCATCAGTGGGAAGCCATGACGTCAGATGCTTGAGACTTTTGCACGTTGGGGTCAGGTCTCACCCTGGACTTCCGATCCAAACCCCCTGGCCGTTTTCTTCACTGCCCGGTGTCACGCCAACCAATGAAGAGGGCGTTGATGGAGGCGGAAATTCACCACATACTGGACATATCTGCTATTGAACCTGTGCCCAAAGGACAGGAAGGCACTGGGTTTTACTCCATCCTCTTCCTAGTTCCGAAGAGCTCCGGGGCCTGGAGAGGAATATTAAACCTCAAACAGCTCAACCACTTCATCATGTATCGCCGCTTCAAGATGCAGTCCCTGCAAACCATCCTGGGGTGCGTCCCACAGGGCAATCTCATGACCTCGGTGGACCTCGAAGAGGCCTATCTCCACATTCTTGTCCACCCGTCACATCGGCATTTCCTGTACTTCACATACGCCAGCAGGCATTTCCAGTACCAGGCCATGCCATTCGGCCTCTCGTCAGTTCGCCGACTTTCACGAAGGTTTTGGCAACAGTGGCAGCATCGATTCGTCTTGTGTTGATTCGCATTCAGTGTTATCTAGACGACATTATCATCCAGTCGTCTTCCCATCTTCAGGCCACAGCTGACCTCCAGAAAGTCATCACGATTCTGCAGCTTCATGGATTTTCCTTCAACCTCCAGAAAAGTCATCTGCAGCCTTCCACACACATTCTCCATCTCGGTGCAGTTATAGATTCTGTTACATCTGCAGCCTTCCATACGCATTCTCCATTTCGGTGCGGTTATAGATTCTGTTACATGCAAGGTCTTCCTATCGTGCGAATGCCAGAGCATCAGGGGCCTGGTGATGCAGGTTCTCTCCCCCAATTTGGTTTCCTTGCACCTTCTATCCAGTTGCTGGAAAAGATGATTTCATGCATCGAGGTGGTTCCCTGGGCTCAGTTTCATGCTTGTCCCCTACGGTGGCTTTTACTCCCACACCAGCGGTCGGGCCGCAGCTGCTCCCAGTCCAAGGTCAGGATCCTGCCCGATGTCCACCAGTCGCTCCAGTGGTGAGCCTCCTCTGCTCTGCTGAATGGGTGCTTCTTCCATGAACCCCCTCGCATTACCATGATGACAGACGTGAGCCTATTTGGGTGAGGCGCCCACCTTGGCTCCATTGTGGCCCAAGGATAGTGGTCTCCAGCGGATTTATTCAACAACATCAACTGGCTGGAGCTACGGGTGATACATCTACCCCTGAAGCAATTTCAATCTCTGGTATGAGGCCGCCATGTGCTCATCTTGACAGACAGTGTTTCAGCAAAGGCACATGTGAATCGGGAGGGCGGCACTCGGTCCTGGCTCCTCATGAACGAGACCCAGAACCTGATATCTTGGGCGGA
Organism: Sibynophis collaris; assembly: GCA_036250565.1. NCBI lineage: Eukaryota > Metazoa > Chordata > Lepidosauria > Squamata > Sibynophiidae > Sibynophis > Sibynophis collaris. The sequence goes on along the minus strand of JANHFK010002296.1, from coordinate 78,588 downwards.
AGTCCATCTCCTCTCGATCAAGGCAGAGCACATTTCGGGTTCTGCTAATACCAGAGCGGACTGGTTGAGCAGACAATGTATCGACCAGTCGGAATGGCGTCTTCACCTGTCCTTGTTTCAGGACCTGATTGTAAAGTTCGGACTGCCACTTCTAGATTTGTTTGCCCATCCCAGCAACACACAACTGCCTCGGTTGTTCTCCCGCTTCCCTTGCCCAGAAGTGGAGAACCACAATGCCCTGCAATGTCCATGACCTCAAGGGTTGCTTTATGCATTCCCCCCTCTGCCCCTGATCCCGAGGGTCATTCGGAAGATTCTGTCAGAACAGGCGGAGGTCCTTCTGGTGGCCCCTCACTGGCCATGACGGTCCTGGTATGCAGATCTGGTGAACCTGTCCGTGTCCCGTCCCTGGAGAATCCCCCAAGGGAGGGTCTCTCTAAGCCAGGGGGTTGTTCAACACCCGGAGCTGCTATGGCTCCAGTTGACCGTCTGGCATTTGAGAGGATCCTCCTGAGGAAGGACAATCTCTCAGGGAGGGTGATACATACATTCCAGGCAACCAGGAGACAATGCCACCTGACGGTCATTTTGTCAGTGGTGTACCAGGGATCACATAAATCCAACCTCGGTCTCAATTTTGGGCATTAGAATTTCTGCAGGCTGGCCTAGACAAGGGCTTGGCTCCAAATACCCTGCGCAAGCAGGTGGCAGTCTTGTCCACTGTTTTGACAGATAGGAACCACCATTCCCTGTCCCATAATTCCAGGATCCGCAGTTTCCTTAACGGGGCGGCCAATCTGCGCCCGCCCATCATCCATAGATACCATCCTGGGACTTGCCCTTGGTCCTTAGGGCCCTTACTGCTGCACCCTTTGAACCGTTAGGCTCAATTAGTCTTCGTTCTTGACCATTAAAGTTGCGTTCTTGGTTGCGATTATGTCGGCCAGACGCATTTCAGAAATTGCTGCCTTGTCCATTAGAAAGGATCTCTGACATCTGATCGAGTCGTGCTGCGGATGGATCCATTCTTTATGCCCAAGGTTAACTCCTGGTTCCATAGGGCCCAGGAGTTAATTTTGCCAGACTTTTGTCCTGATCGACAACATCCACAGGAGGAAGTCTGGCACACCTTGGACGTTAGGAGGGCCCTCCGCAGATACATCAAATGCACAGCCCCCTTTCAAAAGTCAGAGGCCCTTTTTGTTTCTTTCCACCCTTCTTCTCTGGGTAGGGAGGTTTCTCCCCCTACAGTGGGCCATTGGATCAAGGCCTGTATTTCACAGGCGTATGCTCTTAAAGCTAAGCCTCTCCCTGGTCGTGTCTTGGCCCACTCCACCAGGAGTGCAGCTACTTCTGCTGCTTGGGCTACCCAGGCATCCATAGGAGATATCTGTAGAGCAGCCACCTGGTCGTCCCTGACCCCATTCATCCGTCACTACAGGATAGATAGTTATGCTTCAGCCGAAGCATCATTTGGATGGCGGGTGTTACAGAGAGTTGTGTCCACTCCCAGGGCCCATACTTAGTGTCCTGCCTGGATTGTGGGTGGTTGGGTATGTCCCACGCTTGGATTCTCCAAGCAGCACGCTGGAGAATGGACGTTGCCTTACCTGAACGTCCCTTCTCGGCGCGCTGATGGAGAATCCAACCCGCCCCTTTGTGTTCTGTCCTGGGGCCCTGGATGGTTTCCTTTATTTTTCCTACAGTGGCTCCACTTGTAGATGGATGTCTCCTTCGCAAAACAACTGACTCCCAGCAGGGCAGAAGAGGCAGGACCAGCAGACAAAATTAAGATTGACACTCAGTCCCTGGCCAATAGAATGATATGATAATCCACGCTTGGATTCTCCATCAGTGTGCCGAGAAGGGACGTTCAGGTAAGACAACATCCATTTTATTGGAATTGGCTATAATTAACTATAATTAATTCATATAATTAATTATAATTGACTATAATTGTGTGTCCCACCACAAGCCTGTCTAAACAAGGCATTATGCACTCTTGCTGACCAGATAATGGAGGCTGAAGCCAAATACCCCAATTCATTGGCCATTATTTTGGGAGATCTAAACAAAGCAAACTTAAGGAAAGAGCTACCAAAATACTTTCAGCA
>JANHFK010002296.1:53840-66451 GCA_036250565.1 Sibynophis collaris | reverse complement strand
TTTCCAACCCTCCCCCCCCCAAAAAAACCACTGACACATTTATTACCCTTTGCACTTCAATAAAATGTACTTCAGCGCAGGATGTATGGTTTGAGATGGAATGTGTAAAACAGAGCAATCTGGATCATTAAAAAATGCCTTGTGTTTTGCAGCTTCTTCAAGAACTTTCTGAACTTGGCAGAAGTTTACCACATCATTTCACAACAGGTTGACAAATTATTTTTCACATCTTGTCGAGCAGTCGTTCTTAAGGTCTTAAATTCATTCTACAATTCTTAGAATTGCTGTTTTATTGGATGAGTACATCTCCCGCACAAGCAGTCCTAGTATCCCTGCTCATCAGTTCATAAATGCCTGACGAGAGCCAGTTTGGTCTAGAGTTTAACCTGGTTACTAGCACCAGGCTAGTAACCAGGAAACAATGAATTGTAGCCCCGTTTTAGGCATGCGTTGGGTAATTTTGGGCCTATCACCAGGAGATGGTAAGTTCTAGTCCTGCCTTAGGCATGAAAAGTGTTGGGTAACATTGGACTAATCACGGGGAGACCGTGAGTTCTAGTCCCACCTTAGGCATGAAAGATGGTTGGCCAATCACCAGGAGATGGAAAGTTCTAGTCCCATTTTAGGCATGAAAGCTAGCTGGGTGACCTTGGGCCAGTCCTTTCCTCTCAATCCAGCCTACCTCACAGGGCTGCTGTTTTAGGAAAAACAGGAGGTGGAAGTTGTGTTGGATATATTCGCACCTTGAGTTATTTGTAAAAATAATAAAGATGGGATATAAAATAAATAATCTTCTTAGTGGCATCTTCAGGGAGATAAGGGCTGCAAGCAACTGGCTCACCTTCCAGCCTGTGCAGGCCTACTGCCTTCTTCCTTTACCTGAAAACTTATTCGGATAAGCAGGTAGGAATGAAGAAAAGTTCACACTAGAGCTTTGATTGATGCCTTCCTGTTGGGGGTCCTTAGAAAATTTTAGTTTGGGACATCCCAACGGCCTTTTTCAGAGATCCAAGTGACATAGTGCTAAGTTCTAGCAGACATTCTGCAAAATAACATCTCTTTCATTGCTTGACAAGCTGGACCAGGAAAAAAAAACCAGGGCAAAGATGCTGGCTACAGTTACAACCCTAATTGGGACCTGAATTTTCATCCCTAAGCGAAGCTGCTGTTAGGCAAAGCCTCACGTGACCTCATCTCTTAGCAATGGCAGTTTGGATAGTTCTGGTTGTCATTACGGTGGGATTTCATGCTTCTCCTCTGCTGCCATGGTCATTTCCACTTCAACTCCCTCTCCTCATCTGTGTTCTTTTGGCTGCCCTGCACTCCACTGCCCCCAGGCATCTTTGCCATCTTGTTGGTGACAAGGCCTGCTCTTGAAACTGCCTTGGGTGGACACATATCATTAGCAGTGAGGAAGAAGATGGTGAAGGTCAGCTGTGGGGGCTGGAGGTAGAGATGGAAGTGACAGGAGAAAGGAGTGCACCCTGCCGTTGTAAATGTGGGCAGGCTGCCAGGCACCCAGAGTTTAGTCACTTGCCAGCAACAGCCAGAATTTCAAGGACCACCCATAGCCACCATTTGCTCAGCACTGTTGTGATTTGAAGCAATCACTGAACGAATGTCCATTAAACAAGGTCGCCTGCACAGGTAGTTCTCGATTTTTGACTGCAATTGGGCCCAAGCTTTATGTTACTAAGATATTTTATATGACCTTTGTCCCATTTTACAACCTTTCTAGCCACAATTGTTAAGTGAATCACTACAGTTGTGAAGTTAGTATCATGGTTGTCAAGTGAATCTGGCTTCCCCATTGACTTTGCTTGTCTGAAGGTTGCAAAAGGGGATCATATGATCCCAGGACACTACAACTCTCATAAATATGAGTCAGTTGCCAAGTATCTGCATTTTGATCATGTGACCATGGATATGCTGCAATGGTCCTAAGTGTGAAAAACAGTCAGAAGTCACTTTTTTCAGTCCCATTGTAACTTCAAATGGTCACTAAACAAACTGTTGTAAATCAAGGATATGGAAGAAAGGAACTGTGCCATTAATTAGTTCTGAAATCGACCCAGCAATTTGAAAAGAAATGGGACAGCACACAAATTTAATAATGATAATAATAATAATACCGCCAACATGTTTGGCTCAAATTTCTCTCCTGTTCTTGGACAGAGCCTTGTTGCTATGTATAGATTTTCAAGGAAGTATATTTTTTCATCAGTTTAAAACCTCAGGAGCATAGTTGGTGGCCATTGATACTTATTTATTGAAAGACAGAGTTTAGAATACCCAAACCCACAAATCTTGGCATAAACTAGAAATACAGAGTTCACCCTCAGCTTTGCTGGTCCGTTTCCATGGGGGGGAAATGGAAGAGAAGCATAATAGAAACAAACCCCCCTTAGCAATAATGTGCGTACTCTGTACTGTTAAAGTAATGGCATGCATTTTGAGGTAATTGTGCTTCTGCTTATGACAGTGGTTCTGACATTTAAACAGTCATAAACAGTTTTTTAAGATTCTTGCTTGAAGGGAAATATCTGTGTTTAGAAAGAGGTTCAGAAAAAGAATTTCCTTCTCATCCACATAACAGTTTGGTTTTCACTAATAATCTTTATGAGCTCCAGAGGGTTCTGCTTTATTTACATGCTTGATCACAATGAATCTGCATGCTGTGAATGAAACACTACAGGAAGTCCTCAACTTAACGACCGTAAATCAGCTCAAAATTTATATTGACAAACGAGATGTTTGATAAGTGAGTTTTGCCCCATTTTATGACCATTCTTTCCCTAGTTGTTAAGTGAATCACTGCAGTTGTCGAGTTAGTAACTCAGTTGTTAAGTGAGTCTGACTTCCCCTTGACTTTTCCGGGAAGATAGGAGCCAATATATCTGGTTTTAATAATTCCAGACAGCTGCTGTTGATTGCAGGCTTTCTTTCAAACTGCTCCCTGCAATTTGCCTTTTTTACAATTCAGTGATGAGACCACACAGGGACATAAGAAGTGAGCCTGGTGTTCCCCGTAAAAAGTGGAACCCTTGCTGGAGAGTTTCAGACCAGGGAAGAGGACTCTGTTAATTTACATGGGACAAAACCATTTCCTTGCTTACGACTGTTGTGGAGAGCCTTAGAAACACGTCTTCCTTTTTTCATTGTCTGTGGAAGTTACTGCTGCAAGCTCCTGGGAAGCAATTTAACATGAAATGTAAATGGATTCGAATGCAGTCATAAAGACTGAATCAGAGTACGTGCTCTGTGATTATGGAAGGTTGCATTGTTGAAGTTTTCCATGCTTGCTTTTGGAGTACAGATAGTCCTCAACATATGACCACAATTGAATCCCAAATTTCTAGTGCTAAGAGAGATATTTGTTAAGTGAGTTTTGCCCCATTTTATGAACTTCTAGCCCTAGTTGTTAAGCGAATCATGGCAGTTACTTAAGTTATTAATTCAGTTTTAACTGAATCTGACTGTCAGGGTTCCAAGTAACACACCCAACAAAAAAAGACTCTGAGGTTTGAAGTTCCTCAAAGTTCATTTTATTAGAGATGTCATATTGGCACATTTTGGAAAACCCAAATCTGAAAGTCTCCAGGTTTTCCCCATCCAAAGTTCCTGCTCAGCACTCACAAGTTCATCACATGGTCCAATCAAAGAACAGTCTCAACTGGAGATGCCTCCCAGCCACACCCCTCCAGGTGCAGAGCAGATGCCCTTGACTCTCTGAGAAAGGAATGATAATATTACTATATATCATCCTTGCTCCATACAATCCCCCTTCCCAGTTACCCACAGCATTAAATGTGGCAGGCCTGAAGATCCAATGCAAAAGATGGGCTTCCAGCCCTGACACTGACTTCCCCATTGACTTTGCTTGTGAGAAGGTTGCAAAAGGTGAACACATGACACCAGGATACTGTAACCATCATAAATATGAGTCAGTTGCCAGGTGACTGAATTTTGATCACAGGGATGCTGCAATGGTCGTAAGTGTGAAAAATGGTCATAAGTCACTTCTTTCAGTGCCGTAGTAACTTTGAATGGTCTCGAGACAAAGCCATTTTTGTAAGTTCAAGACCACCCATAGCAGATATTTTATTATCCTAGAAGTAACATCTGTGGATGAGTTTTGGAGAAGGGCTATAGAATTTCATAGGTATGCCCTAAGACCAGTTGTGGGGAAATAGTTTTGAAGAAGATTCTTGTCCGTGCCTTAATACACTACTTTGCCCATTCTACTACAGGTAGTCCTTCACTTATGCCCACAAAATTTTCATTGCTAAGAGAGACATTTGTTAAGTGAGTTTTGGCCCATTTTATGACCTTTCTTCCCACTGTTGTTAAGTAAATCACTGCAGTTGTTAAATCAGTAACATGGTTGTTAAGTGAATCTGCCTTCCCCATTGACTTTGCTTGTCAGAAGGTTGCAAAGGGGGATCACATGACTTCAGGACACATCATAAATATGAACCAGTTACCAAGCTTCTGAATTTTGATCATGTCACCATGGGAATGCTGCAATGGTCACAACTGAGAAAAATGGTCATAAGTTTTAACTTCAAACAGACACTAAACAATGGTTATAAATCGGGGACTCCCTGTATAGGACACAAACCAGATCACCCTTTTGTTTGATCCACCACAGATCTTCATTTTTTCCTCTCCCTTTTCTTCTTTGTCTTAATATAGAATAACAGAGTTGGAAGGGACCTTGGAGGTCTTCTAATCCAACCCCAGGCAGGAAACTATACCATTTCAGACAAATTATTGTTTCAAAGGCTAGCTACCTATGTACCTAGTAGTTTATGAATTATGAGTCTATGATTGTATAGGTATAAGAGTAAACCCAGATAGTTGTATTCCAAAATCTGAGGAGAGCTTTTAAGTCCACAAAGAGAGTACAAAATTAGTGTTCAACCATGCAGTGTGAAGCAGTGTTTTAAATAAAATGAAGAGTGATGAAGAAGTAGACCCACGATTCACAAACTGTTATATAGCTAGCCTTTGAAATTGTAGTTACTGTTATCAATATTTGGAGTATTTCCCCAATATAGGAAACTTCTTAATATTTTCAATACAATTTTCTATTGGGCTCCTATCAAAAGCCTCTCTATATTTGGAGCATTCATTATTATATCAAAATAAATCTGATTTATGCATTTCCTGTCAATCCTGTGCATTGCATGTTGCATTAGAACATCTCCATTTGGAAAGGAGGTACTTAAGCAAAGTAAGTAAGTCACTGCCAGCCAGTAGCATTACAGGGGTTTAGATCCATCTGCCAATAGCACAGGTCATTAAATCCTTTATTTGTCTGGCACTAACCTCTGGTCGACAGATAGATCCATTTGATTCCCCAGGGAGGGAGGGAGATAGGTCCATTTGTTCTCATTATGACATTGTTAGTGAGCAGGAAAAGTTGATTTCCACCAGAAGCATAGTAAATAAACCTTGAAAATTTGAGTGAATTATTAGGAAACAAGGTTGGCAGATACCTTCAAATTTAAGAAAATTGACTTTTCCTATTCTTTTCTTGTTTCAAATGTTGAAGCCAGCATTCATTTATTTCACATTTTTCTTGTTTCTCCTTGTTATCTTTCCACCTAAAAACAATTTCAGTTTTTCAATTGAATTGTACAGCTTATATGTAATGTTAAAGGTGGAAAAAAACTTCCAAGTGGATTTATTGGTCTGATTTTTTTACATCTCAGAAACTTGGCAATGTGTGTAGACTTTCTACATCCACTGCATCTGTTTACTTCCACAAAGTAAACTTATACTTAATTTCATAGAACTTGTTTCATAGCTTGCTAGAAAAGCTTGCTTCTCTTTGAATTACCAGACTCCGAGAGAAAATCCCAGAGGACCAGTGGGGGGCAGCAAAATGTTTCTTTTCTTTCTCTGCTGCCATCTGGTGATCCTTTGGATTTCCACAAGCCAGGTCTAGTAGCCCTTATTTATTATAATCCTTTCTCTTCACCATTAAAATAGATGCCAGGATTCCATAGCAGCATGTTCAAAACAAACACAGCTCCTTGTCTGGAACATTGGAAAAATGAAGTAGATTTTAATGAACACACAGGAAACAAGTCAGTGCTTCCAAAATTTCCAGGAAATTTTAAAAACAGATTTAAGAAAAGGGATTTCTCTTCCTTTCACCAATACTCCACTAGTAATCTTTAACCAGGGGAAGCCTCTATTTCTCTGCTATTTTATTATCCATTCCAAAATGTTTCCCCCCTGTTTTCTTTCATGATTTTAACTTCTGTCCAAACTGGAACTACTATATTTGCAAAATTCCTGTGTGTTTGTTATACAGTACCATATATAGGTAGTCCTCCACTTACGACCACAATTAATCCCAAATTTTCTGTTTCTAAGTGAAACATTTGATATGAATTTGCACCACATTACGATCATTCCTGCCATCCTTATTAAGTCAATCATTGCAGTTGTTAAGTGAATAGCACAGTTGTTAAGTGAATCGGGCTTGTTCATTGACTTTGCTTGTCAGAAGATCACAAAAGGGATCACATGACCCCGGGACACTGCCACCATCATAAATATGAACCAGGATGCTGCAATGGTTATAAATGTGAAAAATGGTCATAAGACACTTTTTCAGTGCCATTGTAACTTTGAACAGTCACTAAATGAACTTTTGTAAGTCGAGGCCTGCCTGTACAGGAAATTTGCATGCTTTTCTTCAAAACGTCATTTCTGCCTCACCTCTGTAGCAAAGCTCAGGATGTGACACATCGTATGGGCCCAGCAATGCCTTCTCTTGCAAAGATGGTTTGTCTAAAAGTAGAATACCACAATATAGTTCGCGCCTGTATTTCAGTGGAGTTTCTAGCGTGTCTTTTGGGAAGAGGATTTCAACTGTTCACGGTTAACTATTTCAAGCACTGCCATATTTTTCAAAGCCGATGTTATAAAAAGACGCTGGGTGTGGAGTAGCAACCTAAAAACATCCCCGACTAAACAGAGCTGGGAAGTTCAGCCACATGACTTCTATTCTTGGTTCTCGGGGAATCAGAGCTATCCTTTTATCCAAATATGCAATGTTGGAAATTCCCCGGTTGGCAGTTGAAAGTAAAACGAGTGGGCAGGTCCTTCCAATCTTTATTCAACCACAGGGACTCCTCTATTTATGACCATAATTGAGCCCAATATTTATGTTGCTAAGTGAGAAATCTGTTAAGTAAGTTTTGCCCCATTGTATGGCTTTTTTTGCCACGTTTATTAAGTGAATCACTGCAGTTGTTAAGTTAGCAACATGGTCGTTAAGTGAATCTACTTTGCTGGTCAGAAGGTCGCAAAAGGGGATCACATGACCCTGGGACATTGTAACTGTCATAAATACGAGCCAGTTGCCAAGCGTTTGAATCTTGATCACGTGACTGGAAGGATGATGCAATAGTCGTGTGAAAAATGGTCATAAGTCACTTTTTTCAGTGCTGTTGTAACTTTGATCAATCACTAAATGAACTGTTGTAAGTCAAGTGACCTGTACTGTCAAAATATTTAAACTCAGCTACAGAAAATTTGATTATTAAGCAAGATTCACCTCAACCCTCTCCCATTTAAAACTCTTGTAACTCTCTTAATTCATGATTTGGTGATCATTACTATTACTACTACAGGTAGTCCTTGAGTTACAACAGCTCATTTAGTGATTGATCAAAGTTACAATTGGCCTCCAAATTTATGTTGCTAAGTGAAATATTTGTTAAGTGAGTTTTGGCCCATTTTATGACTTTCTTTGCCACTTTCTTAAGTGGATCATTGCATTGGTTAAGATGGCAATATGGTTGTTAAGTAAATTCAGATTCCACATTGACTTAGTTTGTCATTAGGTTGTAAAAGTGGATCACATGTCCCATTTGCAACTCTCATAAATATGAGCCAGTTACCAAGCATCTGAATCTTGATCATGTGAGCATGGGGATGCTACAACAGTCATGAATGCAAAAAAATGGTCATAACTCACTTTTTTCAATGCCATTGTAACTTTGAACTGTCACTAAATGAATTTTTGTAAGTAGAGGACTATCTGTACTACTTCTTCAATTTGCATTTCATAGTTTGAACAGTCTGTAAATTGAGCCAGTTTGTTGCTGGCTGTTGGAGAAAATACGGCAAATCATAACTTGGTCTGCTGCGTGAGCTGGAATAGAGTGGATTTCTTAAAAGCCACAGTGTCCAACTGCTTGTTGAGACAAACTCAAATCCATTTTATTTTCAGAAGGTGCCAGTTGATGGCATGTACAATCCTGGATTATGGAAAAACTATTGGGAATTGTTGTTATCACATTGAACATAGAATTATATGGTTGGAAGGGACCTCACAGGTCTTCTAATCCAACCCCTGCTCAAGGTAGGATCCTTACATCATCCTAGTCAAATAATTGTCCAGGCTATTTTTGAAACCCTCCAGCGATGGAGCACCCCCAAACCCAGGGAGCAAGCTTATTCCATTGATTAATTATTCTCACTGTCAGGAAATTACTCCTTAGTTCTAGGTTACTTCTCTCTCAATAATCTTCTACTCATTGCTTCTTGTCCTGGCCTCAGGTGCTTTGGAGAATACGTCAATCTTTTCTGTGGCAGCCCCTCAAATATTGGAAACCGCTATCACGTTGTCCATAATCCTTCTCTTTAATCGCAATAGCACTTAGATTTATATACCACTTCACAGCCCTTTCTAAGTAGTTTACAGAGTCAGCATCTTGCCCCCCAATAATCTGGCTCCTTATTTTATCGACCTCTGAAGAATGGAAGGCTGAGTCAACCTTAACCCAGTGAGAAGTCAGCAGAATTAGCCTACTAATACTGAATTCTAACCACTGCACCACCACGGCTCAATACACTTCACTCTCAATGAATACATAAATACAGCCATGTCACTTTCTCAACTGTAAAGGGCAGGGAGATGTTTCTTAAGCCCAAAGTAGTGGCCTCTTATTCCTGTCACAAAACGAACAAACCATTGTTCTTCACCTTCTACCCTTGGATATCATGGATATTCTTTAGTTAACTCAATGCCACCTGCACCCCACTCCTACCCTTTGGCCTGTTAATCAAACTAGTTACTTGTGAAACTCCCTTGCATTGCCAACACAACTCCTTTGTGATGTGCCATCTTTAGCTTCTTGGGGGAGGTTTTATTATTGTTGTTTAGGCTGCTTTTTTTAAAACTATACATCTAAAATGAAGCTCTGAAGTGCAGCCTGGATTGCCTTAGGTTCTGTTATATTCAGAATATATTTGAGGGATCATTAACAAATACCTCCCTCATCTTGTCGCCAATGCTTCACTGTGATTTATAAATAAATTCACTCTAACCTTATAAACGCCTGCGTGGTGGAAATGTCTGCTGTTAAGTAGGCATCCATAAGGCAGTTGTGACTTATTGAGTCATGAAAGTGGAGTGATATTCCTCTCCTCTCGATATAAATCTGCAGGTTTTATTTAAAAAGGAGAAAGAAATGGGTTATTCCCCTTGCTGCCATTCTTTCTCTTGATAGGAGTGTAGCATCTTTCATATATAGGGAGTCCTTGACTTACGACCCGAATTGAGCCCCAAATTTTTGTTAATAATTGAGACACTTCTTAAGTGAATGTTGTCCCCATTTTATGACTTTTCTTGCCACAGCTGTTAAGCAAATCTCTGTAGTTGTCCAATTAGTAACATGTTTGTTAAGTGAATCTGACTTCCCCATTGAACAACCCAAAAGGTGATCACATGACCCTGGGACACTGCATTTGTCATAACTATGAGTCAGTTGCCAAGCATCCAAATTTTGATCATGTGACTGGAGATGTTGCAGTGGTTCTAAGTGCGAAAAATGGTCATAAGTCACTTTTTTTCAGTACCTTTGTAACTTTAAATTGTCACTAAATGAATGGTTGTAACCCAAAGACTACCTATATTTTTCTATAACCATATTCCTTGCATCTAACTCTCAAGAGAATAAGTTCTCCACTGCAACCCAAAGAAGTTCCAAATGAAGAAGCAATGAGTGCCACCATAAACCAGATGATTGTCCAGGGCCATACAGTATTAGTACACAAAGAGATAGATTATGGAAGTTTGTATGTATTTCATTTATACTCCATTTTGAGCGCAATGAGCTCTAAAAAACTTTGTTGACATTTTCATTATTACAGCAAAGCAGAGGTCTGGCCCAAGATCTCCCAGTGAATTTCAAATAACAGAATAACAGAGTTGGAAGGGACTTTGGAGGTCTTCTAGTCCAATCCCCTGCTCAAGCAGGAGATGCTATACCATTTCAGATAAATAGCTATCCAGTCTGTTCTTAAGAACCTCCAGTGATTGAGTATCCTCAACTTCTGAAGGCAAGCCGTTCCACTGGTTAATTGTCCTCAGGTTAGGAAGTTTCTCTTTAGGTTGCTCCTCTTCTTGATTATTTTCCATCCCTTGCTTCTTGTCCTGCCTTTAGGTGCTTTGGACAATAGGTTGACCCCCTCTTCTCTGTGACAGCCTCTCAAATGTTGGATGACCCCTGTTATGTCACAGTCTCTAAAATATGCCATTTGGTGAGAAAAGGGTGTTTCTAACTGCTGATATTAAAAGAGCTGTCCGGTAGATTTGACAGACCAATCAGTTTTCACAAAAGCCAGGAAGGGAGGGATAGAAGAATTTCTAGAAGCTACTGATGAGTGGTTAGGATCTTCATGCAATGTTGTTGGAAGCATCAAATAAGTGGTTGTCCCAAAAAAATCTCTTGATCATGAAGTAAGGGGTAGGGAGAAATGAGATGGATGAAAATGCAGAATTAGTCTAAGCCAGTGTTTCTCCACTTTGGCCATTTGAAGATGTGAGGACTTCAACTCTCAGAATTCCCCAGTAGGGTCATAAGACACTGCAACGGTCATAAATATGAGTCAATTGCCAAGCGTCTGAATTTGATCCTGTGACCATGGGGATGCTGCAGCAGTCATTAAGTGTGAAAGTCACATTTTTCAGTGATGTTCAATGTGGTCACTAGATGAATGGTTGTAAATTGAGGATTACCTCTACTGTGTCCATATAATAAGCTTAGTTTATTGTAGTTTATAGCATAAAATGTATTGGTTAGAAAACAAAAATAAAGTGCAATTAAATTAAAGGACCTAAGACCAGTGTTATTGAAATTTTTCTGAAAGCTTGTTGGAAAAGAGAGGATTTTTTTGTTTTCCGAATCCTAGGAGAAAAGCAAAGGGAGTCAGCAATATTTCGGAAGGAGGGGGGACGACTACATTTCTTAATTTCCCTCCAGTCAGTTTAAGGTTATGCCCCTGTATTCTTGATTTTTGGGGAAAGCTAGCAAAATGCTTGCTCTCCTTTTTAAAAAAAAAAAAAAAAACCAACCTTAATTCTTATTTCTTACTCTGGTAGCTTCCCTTTGCTTGAAGAGAGTATGAAAGCTGTCTTCTCAGATGCCTACCTGCGTATTTCTAGCCTCTTAAGAAGGACTTATTGTATTGCAAAAATTAAAAAATGTTTGTGGTAACCTAACCAGCCCTACTGAAAGTCCATTTTGTCCTGTACAAAATCAGAATGCATATTTCTGGAAACGTTATTACTGAATATAAGGACATTCAACATTAGCCCCTTTATCAAATGATAAATTATGTTAAGGCACTTGCTATCTTGATTTGTTTCTTTTTCCTTTATTTCAAATGTAGCTTTTTTGACTCCCATCTCAGATATATAAAGGTATTTTAGGAACTGTCTTAATAAACTGCAAAAACAGGTTGGGTGGAAAATTGAAGATAAGGCGCTAGGAAGATGTCAAGATTTAAGTTGGTTTTGCTTTTCAAAGAAACACCTCAGGGAAAAACTAGTATGACAGAAAAACAGGATGGAGGAATTTTCCCAAGGATTGCTTCAGTCTAAAAGTCACAAATTCACACTTTGTAGAAGTACGAGTTCGATTGTCCTGGGGAGCATGGGGTAGCTTTTAAGGAGTTGTTGATAAAATGCAATAGGCTTGGGAGTGCTGTCAACTCCTTAATTCAGGTGTGTGTTTCCCTGTTGTAGCAGATCCTTTTGAATTTTTCCTGTAGCAGTTTTTTCCCCTGATCCTTGATAAAAAATTATGCATAATCAATATGTATCTATTGTGACTCATGAGGTAAGAGCATCTAGCTGACTTTGAGTGATCTAGAAAAGCTGAGAGCTTAGTTCTTGGATAAGAGTCAACAAGGAAATGCAAAGACTTTGACTGGAGAAAAAAGTGGAACCTTCTCTACCCAGCATAAACCTGTAATAGGCTATAGCAGAAATGAAAGAGATCTGTGATCTTTGCCAGCTCCCAAAAGGATAATAAAAATAGACTTTAATTTAGGAGTACAAAAGTCTTATTGATCTTCTATTTTCAAAACAATATTCCAAGAATTTTTTCTATTCATCTATCAAATGTTATTCCATTACAGGTAGTCCTCAACTTACAACTATATATATATATATATATATATATCAGTGGTGAAATCCATTTTTTTTATTATCGGTTCTGTGTTTGTGGCTTGGTGGGCGTGGTATGGCTTGATGGGCATGGCAGGGGAAGGATACTGAAAAATCCCCATTCCCACCTCAC
>JANHFK010002296.1:21578-46763 GCA_036250565.1 Sibynophis collaris | reverse complement strand
AATTTAATTGATTAAATTAAATTAAATTACCTGAGCTCCATTTGGGACTGAATGGAATTCAGTTGGGCTGAATCCAGAGGTGAAATCCAGCAGTTCTGACAGGCTCTGGAGAACCGGTAGCGGAAATTTTGAGCAGTTCGGAGAACTGGCAAATACCACTTCTGGCTGGCCCCAGAGTGGAGTAGGAATGGAGATTTTGCAGTATCCTTCCCCTGCCATGCCCACCAAGCCACGCTCACCAAGCTACGTCCACAGAACCGGTAGTAAAAAAAATTGGATTTCACTACTGGCTGAATCCCTTGCTTTGAGGTTGAATTCAGGAAAATAACTCATTGGATGCTCGGATGGCAGGTAGGGGCAACCCATTGTCTCTCAACCTTGGCAATTTTAAGATGGCTGGACTTCAATTCCCAGAATTCTTCAGCCAGCATCTGAAAATTGTTATGGTTGAGAAACTCTGGTCTAACCCATTGAAGAGAACCACTTCCAGGATTCCAAAGGCAACTTGACGCACGGGAAGCCATATATATTTCAGATGACCAGTGTAGGTCCATGTGATAGCTTCTGGTTGTCCTCAGCCTTCAGAAATGATCTTCTTCCAATTGAGTTTTGACCAGGGGAAACATCAACTTTCCTCAGTCATTGCAATGGGGGCTAAGGAAATCACTCTTCTATACTGTTAATATAATAACTCAGTAAGTTAAATTTGGCAAGAAAGGAAATACTGCATACATTTCACATTATGTATGGTTTCTCTTTTACGGACCCCACCCTCCACCCCAATTACAAGAAACCATTTTTTTCTCTTGAGTAAAAGCTACTCGTTTTCCAAATAATTCTGCAATAATACGCAGCAGATGTTTTTAGCAATCACAGTGACTTGAGATGACGAACTGTGGGGTCCTTGGTGCTCTCTGAGCTGGCTTGTTTTCTTGCAGACGTCTCATTACCCTAACTAGGTAACATCATCAGTGCTAGTAAGGAGCGCTGTTTGCTGTCAGTTTATATTCTGGTGAGTTGCTTGTCTGTATGAATGGGGGAGGATTTAGAGATTCTTTGGTTCGGCTGTTTACTGATGGCCCTTTGGCAGTTTCTTGATTGTGATATTGTTTACTTAATTGTTGCTGTGAAATATGAAATACCCCAATCAAGAAACTACCAAAGAAGCCAACAGCAAACAGCCCAACCAAACAATCTTTAAGACTACCCCTACCCACACAGACAAGCAAGACACCAGGGGTGTCAAACTGGCGGCCCGTGGATGCATCATGTGCAGAGGTGGGATTCACATACTGTTATAACCGGTTCACCTAGCACTGGAAATGTGAGCATCATAAAACACAGCAATTTGCACACGTGTGCCGTTCGCACATGCGTGCAGCATCAAAAACACAGCAATATAGGATGGGATTGTGCCAGGGCGGTTGTGTGCAAGTCGCCACTATCAGTTCGCCCGAATCAGTCCAAACCGGTTGAATCCCACCTCTGGTCATGTGCAGGCCGCACCCACCCCACCTCTGCAAATGGGAAAAACATCGCGAAACGTCATGTGATGGCAATGTGACGTGGCAAGTTTGACACCTGTGCACTAGAATATAAACCGACAGCATACAGCACTCCCTATTAGCAATGATGATGTTACCTAATTTGGGCAATGAAATGTCTGCAAGAAAAGAAGCAAGCTCAGAGAACACTAAGGATCCCACAATCATTGTCTTCTTCTTCTTCTTCTTCTTCTTCTTCTTCTTCTTCTTCTTCTTCTTCTTCTTCTTCTTCTTCTTCTTCTTCTTCTCCTCCTCCTGCTCCTCCTCCTCCTCCTCCTCCTCCTTCTCCTCCTCCTCCTCCTCTTTCCTACAAACCCTACTCCCTTCTAGCACTGATGATGTTACTTAGTTAGGGCAACGAAACATCTGCAAGAAAACAAGCAAGCTCAGAGAGCACCAAGGATCCACAGTCCTCCTCCTCCTCCTCCTGCTCCTCCTCTTTCCTGAAAACCCTATTCCCTTCTAGCACTGATGGTGTTATTTAGTTAGGGCAACGAAACGTCTACAAGAAAACAAGCAAGCTCAGAGGGCACCAAGGACCCCTCATTTCAGCCCTGAGCTACAAATATTCTCCTTTAGTGATGAACTATTTCATGCAGGGTGTGAACCATGGTGAAAGTAGCTACAGGTGAATGAACCACGTTCTAAATTGCTATCTTCCCCCAAATCTTCGGCATTTTATATTTTAAGTAGCTTCAATGTGCTTCTCCACACAGCATGATTGCCAGTGTTACGGCGGTATAGGTGGCTGGAGTTCCCTACCCTGTGTATAATGTGTAAAATAACCTTGAAGCAACCTGAAAATCAACATTGGTATTTTGTACAAATCAAATTATTGCATCAGTAGCTGCTTATTTTTAGTGGAACGGATCTTAGCCTCAAAATCAATGTGCAATTCGTGTTTATATATATATATATATATATATCAGAACTCAAAGTAATAATGGAGAAGTGTTTTGCTTCATTACAACTTTTTAAAAAAGCATTGCATGCTTGTTTGCTAGGAAAGGGAGCCTACAGATTGATAATTTTCAGGCCATGATACATGCATAGAAGCCTGCCAGCTTCCCTTCATCCCTCTTGGGATAAGTGCTGGTTTGGCTAATGAAAAGTGATGGATTTTGAACCTGAAGCATGCTGAGAGGGAAATCTCAGGAGTTTTTTTTGGGGGTGCTCCGTGATACATAATTTAAGAAACAATGGCTTCCAACACTTGCTCAGCTTAAGAATGTTTGTGCTAGTTTCCAACAGCAATTTTATAAACGACCTCTGTCAATAATCATGATTAGTCATTGCAATTCTATACCTTGTTCAGTGAGACTTGTTCCCAAATAAGGTTGCTTCAGATTTGAACACGAAACTCTTATATTTTCCAAATATATCACAACTCGTGTTTCAGGAATACTATTCGTTTAGTAAAGAGTAAGAGTTCCATGTGTACCAAGGGTAGTAAAGAGTAAGAATTCCATGTGTACCAAGGGTAGTAAAGAGTAAGAGCTCCATGTGTACCAAGGGTAGTAAAGAGTAAGAGTTCCATGTGTACCAAGGGGAGTAAAGAGTAAGAGTTCCATGTGTACCAAGGATAGTAAAGAGTAAGAGTTCCATGTGTACCAAGGGTGAGTTCTCGCTACCGGCTCGCAACGAGACAGTGCGCATGCAGAACATCTGTGATGACGTCTGGGCGGGTGGGCAGAGCCTCCCACCGCTGTTACTACCAGTTCTAAGAACCAGACATAACCGGTAGGAACCCACTACTGATGTGTACTAAAATAATATTTATATGGTTCCATAAATGATTGGGTTCTGTGTAATCAGAAGACAGGATTTTATACTGTAGATGTAGGCAAGGCCCTTTTCTTAACCTGGGCTAGTTGAAGTCTAAACTAGTGATAGTACTACTAGAGAGTACTAAGTCTAGTACTAGAGATAGTACTCATAAAATATTGTCAAAGTCTAACAGTTGAACCCTGTTAGACTTTGACAGTATTTTATGAGTATTATCACAGCAGGTTGGGCAATCACAAAAAAATTGTGTGCTAGAAAGCAGAGTATAATTGTCTGTGCCACTGCTGAAAACATTTTAAGTATTTCCTGGAGTAAAGAGCCTTGGTGGCGCAGTGGTTAGAATGCAGTATTGCAGGCTGATTCTGCTCACTGCCAGGAGTTTGATCCTGACCTGCTCAAGGTTGACTTAGCTTTCCATCCTTCCGAGGTCAGTAAAATGAGGACCCAGATTATTGGGGGCAATAGGCAGACTCTGTAAACCGCTTAGAGAGGGCCGTAAAGCACTGTGAAGCGTTATATAAGTCTAAGTACTATTGTTACTGCTAAGTGTTAAAGGTAAGGGCTAAGAATCTCAAAATATGGACAAGCGGGGATGAAACGTTTCTTGAAATCCTTTGACCCCATGCCATTCAAAGCTTCGGCATTTTGTCATTCAGCAAAATATTTTGGATTTGTGCAGTTAAATCTGCAGTAGGACCAGTTGCCGAAAGGATTGGACATTGCCCCAAAGTTCTCAAATCTCACAAGTTAGACAAACAGCGGTGGTTTTGGAATGAAAACAATAGAGTTGTGTACAAATCAGGACAGCTTTGCTGGCACTGGCTGCTGTGGCTAAGGTAGACTGATCTGTGCACTAAGAGTCAAACTTGGCTTGAGACAGTCTTCTTATCGTTCTTATTCAGATTTGGAGATGGGAGAGAATGTCATATTTTAAATCCATTTCCTTTGAAAAGCTCCTTTTCTGCCAGAATTTTGCAGATTTAAAAAAAAGCACTTGCTATGATATTTTTAAATTTTTCACATTTGGTCTTTTATTTTAAATACAGAGATGACATTCAGACCAGGGGTGAACTCCAGCAGGTTCTGGAGAACCGGTAGCGGAAATTTTGAGTAGTTCAGAGAACCGCAAATGCTACCTATCTCCTGGCCCCAGAGTGGAGTAGGAATGGAGATTTTGCAATATCCTTCCCCTGCCATGCCCACCACACCACGCCCACCATGCCACACCACGTCCACAGAACTGGTAGTAAAGAAATTTCAATGTCACCACTGATTCAGACACTGTCTGACCCATCGTCACTCTGAAGTCCAACACAATCCATTATATCACTCGGTGGAGATCGTCAATGTAAACATGACTTTTGGGTAGCCTGAAATAGCTCCACAAACAGGGTAGGCTTCCTGTTTACATCAGGACTTTGGCTACTACCCACCAAAGTTGCAGAGAATTGATGTAGAATTTTTTTCTGCTTAATTTTGGCTACTCCTGCAGAAAACACAGTGGTATAGCGCGGGGTTTGAAATCTACTTACCTTCCCTACCAGTTCGGAAATGTATGCTTTGGGCGTGCCATTGTCACATCCAATTTTTAATGCTCTGCGCATGCACAGAAACCTTTGTGCATGCACAGAGGATTAAAAACCAGGAAGTAACGACATCCGGGTGGGTGGGCGGAGCCTCGCGCTGCCACCACTACCAGTTCGCCAAACCACAGGCCTCTGCCACTAATGGTACGCGTGAGCCAGACAGAACCAGTAGCATTTCACCACTGGTATAGTGGCCATTTTCAGAAGGCTTTATATTTAACCATGTTTAGTTCCTTGGAAGCCCCTGAAAACATCTTTAAAAAATTCAGCCCTGTATGCCCATCAGAGATTAGGCTTGCACTTGGCATGGTGTGCAGACAGTGTAAAAAGAAAGCCAGGAGACACGGACATAGGAGATGATTCATCAAACCCTCTTAGGTCCCTTTATATTGGGAGAGAAGATTAAAGTCATGAAGTGTGACATATACCTTCAGATGACTGCAAATGCCCAGTTGGTGTTTTGTCTAAAACAGAAGTCCCCAACATTTGTGGCTTGGTGGCCTGGCTTGTGGGGGTGAAGAAGAAGGGGAACTGGACTGTGTGAGCAATGGGCCAGTGTGTGTGCACACACGCAGCCCTTGTGCAAGTGGCAATCTGGCACGCATGTGCAGCAAGCCCTTGTGCGAGCAGCGGGCAGGCGTGACATTGTGTGTGCATGCAGCCCTTGTGCAAGTGGTGGGTCAGCACAAGTAACATGGTGACACGCATGCATACAGCTGAACACCCGTTAATGGTGGGCTGGCGCGTACACGCATGACTGCCTGCCAACCAGTAGTGGGTTCCTACCAGTTCACTCCAGTTCTTAGAACCGGTAGTAGCAGCGGCAGGAGGCTCCAACCACCTGCCCGGACGGATGCTCTGCACCTGTGCAGAAGCACCGTGCACGAGCGAATCACGTGTGTGCGCACACTCCCATTTTGAACCAGTAGCTAAGGTAAGTGGAACCCACCCTGCTGCCAGCCCACCACTCGCACAAGTTGAGCTGCCTGTGCACTCAACACACACGCCCTGTAGCCAGCAACTCACGCAGCCCAATTCCAAATAGGCTACAGCCTGGTAGTGGGAGACCTGTTATATCCAAATAGGCTACAGCCTGGGAGTTGGGGACCCCTGGTCTAAAAGTCTTTTAATACTTTTAATGACAATGGAGAAGTCATGAATTCCATGCTATCTAGTATCTGTTGCATCTCCCCATGTCACCAAGTCTCAATTCTGTCTTGTTCTTCCTGGGAGGTTCAGTCTGAGAAAATCAGAGTTACAGGTGCCCTCTTTCAAAACAGGAAGTGTTTTGCAGAAGAGAATCAGCCTGGGTGTGGAGAACGCAATTCCTGCCCGCTCTGATACTATGGTATCTCAGCAGTTGGTGGAAGATCTCAGGTCTGGCAGTTGCTGTGCAAGAGATTTCTATCCATCTCGATCAACGCAGTTATGAATGAGTCTTCTTGAGTGAGAAAGGGACTGCTGGCATTGTCAGCAAAACAACAAGCAGTTTTGTTTTCTGCAAAACCTTGACCAGGCTTCTTCTTAATGGCCTTTGGAGCCAGTTGCTTGGATGGGCCAAATGTACTGAAATGAGAATTGGACTCTGTTGAAAAGGAAAACGCTAAAGGGCAGCTATCATCTTTAATGAGGAAAGAATAGTAGGATGATGAGTCCCAAGCTATATATCTAAAACACATTCATCAGATGAAGAGTTTACGTCGGGATGAACCAGTGATGTGTTCCACTTACCTTTGCTACTGGTTCGCAACGGGAGCGCATGTTTGTGCCCTGCTTTGCTCGCTTGTGGCACTCCTGTGCATGCGCAGAGCGTCTGTGATGACATCTGGGCTGGTGGGTGGAGCCTCCTGCCACCGCTACTACCGGTTTGCAGGATCTGGAATGAATCGGAAGGAACCCACCACTGGGATGGACGGTGAAGAATTGCCTTTGTGCCATTAGAAGGATGGTCTGGGTTTTGACTGTCCTTCAAAGAGCATGAGATGCAGCTACATAAATACAATGGAAAATAAATAAGGGCAGAAAATAATTTGCTAATCGCGGCACTAGAACCAATGACTGAGAGTTTGGGAATGATTCATTTTGCCTTCTAGCATTCCATGGACTTGTGATTAAGCCTCGATAAATCTCTCCCCGCTTCCTATAATGCTTGCTTTTCCTTCAACATGTTTCCACTTATTTATTTAAAACTATACACAATTTGTAGCTGTGTTTTTGTTTATGTATGAACTCATGTTTATCGTTCTTTTGCTTACTCAGTGCTCTCAATGTCTGTGGAGATTCTCAGTCATCCAGGTCATGGTTGAGCACCTTTGGGATACTCAGTGCTCTGTTTTATGCGTGTGGGGAGGTCTTGTCCATTACAAAGACTCCAGGCAGGACAGTGGGCATTGTGACTTCACCTCTGTTCTTGGTGGGGAAAACCAAATCAGCCAGTGTTGGAAGAATGCTTCCACTGTCCTTTGTAGAACTCTATCCCCAAGCACCGTATGCTTCTGTTGAGTAAAGGAATTGCACCTTTCCTCCTGTGTTAAGAATCCGGGACACATTTGCTCCTTATCTCTATTTACTCAGCTTATTCCAGCCGCAGACCATGAGATGTTCCTAATTTAGGTGTTGTGGATTTGATGCATGGGATGCATTGATGTCACCAAATTCAATCTCCATTTATAGTCTTTATTCTCTCCACCCGGCTCTTCCATTCTGTTTTTTTTTTTATTTCCTTCCCTTTCCTGGTCTCCCTTTGGCCTGGCAACTCGCTTCCTGTCAGCAGATGGGCTGCGTTTGGCAGCTGCACGATCCAGGTGCCAGTCCCTCGACTCTGGCTTTCTCTGCTGGCACCGAGACCTCTTGTGCTTGTTGGCTCCTTGTTAGGATGGGCAGCTGCAGAGGCGGCCTCGGATTTTCCCCCCTGGGGGTAGGCGGTTGTGGGCCGGGAGCCCTGCTTGGCTCAAAAGATCCCATTGAGTGCTTGGTTATCTTTTCTTGTTGCAGAGTCAGGATTATTTATTTGCTTGTTTGTTTACGGCTCGGATAAAGAGGAGTTGTTCGCGCTTCCTTTTCTACTGACCCTCTTATCCTTTCCCTACCTCGTTTCCATTCATCTTTTCATTACACAGACCTGTAGTTAACAGCCATTGACCCGTGTGACTGTATCCACTGACGTTGGGTAATAACGTCCAACCCAGTAATTATGAGACCCCCCCCTTGTAAAAAAAAATATTGCCCCTTTTTGCATGACCGAAAGGAGAAGAAGCTGTGCTGAGCCCAGAGATAGCCTTTTTTTGGAGCAAGGGCGAATCCTTTTGGGACTTCGTTCGAGCAGGCCTTATAAAACATGTTATATAATGTAAATAGATTATAGATTAGGAACGGGAAAAGATAGTGTATTATAGGAGAATATTACTATATAAGTATAACAATATGTATGACGATATAGATGAGAGTAAAGAAAAGATGATATAAAAGTATAGTTTTTACCGAGACAAAATGTAAATACTGTATGTTAAAATATATTAATTATATATTTAGTTTAGTTTGTTTGTGTTAAAAAAAACAACCTAATAAAAATATTTTAAAAAAAGAAAAGAATGAAAGCCAATGGAAGAATGAGTATAATAATCAAGATATATTTTTTTTGCTGAGGTTATTAAAACTCAACTAATGTACTTTTTTTCCCTCTTCATGCCTATCATGCTGATATTGGACTTAGAAATTCCATTCTGGAGTCACAGCCCCAGTGGTGTGATGATGCTTAATCCAAAATTCATTTGGCCTTTGATATCCATGCTTTTCCAATTTGTTGATCTATCTTAGGCATCTGTATCATTATCTGCGCTCTGGAGGTTAATACCACACATTATTTCTCATCAGTTGTAACGGCTGGGTTACACAGTGTCTCTTTTCACTTTTACCATCGGGCAGAAGACACAGAAGTAGAGCCAGCCGGACAAACAGGTTTAAAAACCAGAAACAAAGGGAATTTTTGACATACTGTAAATTAATTTAATACAAACGAGATATATGCTAGATATGATAATATGATTTTTTGGAAATTAGATACCAAATGGGATATATAGAGATTCATATCGATCACAGTCATTACACAACACGTATAGAATTATGCTTTTTTGTTTTGTGTTGTATGCTTGTTTTTGTTGTATGTTTTTTTTGTTGTTTATGAAGAAAACCAATAAATAAATAAATAAATAAATAAAGAATCACCTTCTTTGGTAATTGAAAGGGTGAACTGGTTTCCTCCTACTCAACCTTGGGAAGTGTCCAAACAGACCAGCTTTAACACTTGGCTCGTTCCATAAAGCAAAACCCACTTGTGTTTATTTGCAAAAAGGGAGAGTGACTGTGCTCCCTAACAAAGGTTATAAAAAATGTAAACATTTCAAAAAACCCCAGAGAAGCCATCAGGACTGGAGATGGAAGAGATTCAAGGACCTTCCTCTATGGTGCTCCTGGGAGGACTTTTCTGAAGGCCTTCTTTCTTTCTTTTCCTCCCTCAAGGGGAAAGGCTGGGCACGAATAAATAGAGGGTTAAAAATAAAGCAATTAACTAAGGTGCGTCTTACACTCCAAAAAATATGGTACCTTCGCTACCGGTTTGCAAGGGGAGCTCGCATGCGGCGCTTCTGCGCATGCGCAGAGCATCCGTAATGACGTCCGGGTGGGTGGGCAGAGCTTCCCGCCACAGTTACTACCAGTTCTAAGAACTGGACCGAACCGGTAGGAACCCACTACTGATCTATGCCATTATATATCTTATTATCTTATGTATTGTGCTGGCAGCTTGAGGGCAGCAATTCATTCAATTAAGAACATCTTAAACATAATTATAATAGTTTGTGCTACTTTGCCAAGTTCTGGCTTTCAATTTCAAGGAGAACATTTAGCTCCATTAGAAAGCCTGCTCATGCCCCATTTTTTAAATTATTGACTTTGGCCCTGCTAGCTAAGGCCACAATCATTCAGCTACTGCACCATGAATGTGGGACACCTATTTTTTTCAAGGTAGGCTTGCTGCCTTCAGAAAATTGTAAGATGTAAAGTGGTGGTGTGTAGTTCTTCATAACTAGAATGAGATGCTTCCTATGTGCCTGCATGTGCATTTCCAGTACCTAAGAATTTAGGAAATATTTCCTTCTGTTTGAGGGAGAGAAAAAAGATACAAGCACTTCAAGAAAGGAAGGGAAAAATTGATCATGGCTCACTGGCCTCATGGTTATTCAGATTCTTAGTTTTTGCCAGCAAGCTAACCTCTAAAGATATATCTTTTGTTTTGCCTCCAGACCGGTGCCTTCCAGAGTATAGTATTAGGTCCTATAATAACAAGCCCAACATTAATAGCACATTGACGAGAGTACCAATTTGATACCTAATGCTCCCTTGAATACCATTTCAATAGTTATACTTTCTTCAACCTTATAGTTTGTGCATTTTATACAAATTAAGAGTTACTCTCATTTTACTACAAGCTCACCGTATTTTGGGGGAAATAGTTAATCTAAAACAACCCCACCCACATATATTCAGGTTTTTTTCCAAAAATGTTAGAGAAATAATTTATCTGGACACAAAACTCTGAAAGAAAGTTTAGCAAAGAACCTTGCCCCTTATTAACTTGCCAACATGATAACTTATACATATGTTGTTTTGACATTTCAGAATTTTTCCAGAATTGGAATTTGCCTCTCCTGCCTATTAATCTTCAGAAATTCTAAATAAATAAATCATGGGATATAAGATGATACAGGTTAGTGTGTAATTATGAGGCTATCAAGTTATGTAAAACACTGCCAAATGTAAGAAACACTTCACTGTTCCATACCTCCAGGATTAGCATATAAGAAACAGCTTGCTGATTCAGGTCAAGGTGCATCTTACTTTGATATTTTGTTTTAATGGTGGCCAACTAGATACCTTGTGAGATAGTTACTCATAAATAGCAGATAAGAGATGCCCTTCTCCTAGAGTTGTTTCCCCTGCAGAATTCATGGACAGATCTTTCAATCGCTCTTAATTTTTAAAAACTCAATGTTGCCTTTCATCTGTCTATCGTGAATTTATGCAATACTTTTTAAAGTACTTTTTAAAGGCTATCCAAAATAGTGGTCATCATCACACTTTATGGAGATTGTTTATTATGACTAGCAACAACTCACTGGTGATGTGAAATATTCTGCTAGTCCTTCAATTTAAAAGGTTTTTATAAACTAGAAACATCTGAGAATTAATTTGAGATTTCATGCATGTACTTTATCACAAAATATGATCCCTTCAGAGTTATTATCAATGTCTGCCCTGCAGATTAAGAAACCAAGATTAAAATAGACTTTAGCCCAAATTCAGCCTGGCAATTTAAATGTTTTTAACCTAACAATCATGTCTTGAACTTGTGAAATGCATTAATATCTCTGCCATATAGTTATAGAGTGGGGTCCAGAGGCATAAATGCAAAGAAAAAGGGGCAAATCTTATAAATTAAGCAGAGGTGGCAGAATTTAGAATTCAGACATTCTTTCCTTTCACAGTAAAATATGAAACACTGTGAAATGATAGGCCATTCATTCACTATTTTATAAGAAAGCAGATGCTTCATTGCAAGGAGTTTACATCTGACTTCCCTGGGCATCAAAATGCTGCCCAGATTTTTAAAAGGGGGAAATGCAGAATAGTCCAGTTCCTAGTAATGCATATTGTTAATGATTGTTTATTTTCATCTAATTTTTCTTTCTGTTTTGGATAACCTGAAAACTAAAAAAAGAAAAGCAGACTAAGTTAACTAGTGTTGCGTATTAATATTTTACCAATATTTTTCTACTTGTATTTTGTTCAAGAAGTCCTATTGTCATCCAACTCTATTGTGTTTGGTGCAGTAGAATGTTGCCACTTTTCAAGAACATGAAAAAGGTTTTCCTTGCTTGGAAAGGAGATACATATGAATGTATGTACATATGAACAATAGGAGGATATGTGCCCTAATCCTGGCTTTAAAAATGCTAAATTTTCAGATATTTGTATCGTGTTCCTTCGCTTATCGTCTTATGAGGATATATGGGATGCTCTCTTCTCTCCTCCACGCAAGGGATCAATAAAATTTTTACATCAACTTATTCTGATATAAATAAGATAGTATTCTCCATTTAGGAGCTTCCTCCTTGAGAGTTAATGGAGTATAAACACAGAGATTTGACCTGTGAATGTTGCACTCTTATCTATGTCACAGACATTGCAGGTAGCTTTAGACAAATCACAGCGACTCCGGTGCCTCACCTGTATGAGGGAGATCATAACAATGCTGACTTGCAATACAGGGTTACTTATGAATTCCAAGACATTGTCTGAGCAGCCCTGAAGCCTGAAAAGTACTATAAAGCCATGGTAGATTTTCCACTTGCTTATATTGTTTCACTGCAGTTTACTTTCCTATTTGTGTTGATCTGAAAAAAACATTTTGGATAGCAGGAAGAAAAGAAGAACTGAATCAGTGTAGAAAGAAAAGTTGGAGGAAAATGGGTTGGGCTGGGGTGCTCAGATAACAACGAGAAAGGCACATTATATCCCTAGAACAATATGGGTAGGGGTGTTTCATGCTCTTATTTAAAAGCATGCGGAAGATGGGCAGTTGTGTGGTGTGTAAATATGTCATGATAGACTGTATTTTAAGACTGTTGTAAACAGCTCCAAAGAATTTCTCCAGGTAGCAAAGCAGTCTTTTTTTCTATTCTAACATTCAAGCCAGAATATTTTTCTTGTGTTTGGATTTAAAGAAACCAATTTTGCATCAAATCTTTTGCTTATAACCGTGGCTACGTTCATAAAATTGATCGTTAACACCTAAGCAACATACAGATGGGATAAAAATTGGGTAACCAAAAACCATAGCTTTTTTTTTTAACATTGACAAATTTTAGCATTTCCTTGGGGTGAAAGATGGATAAATCTATATATTTCCCATACGTCTTGCCCCAGCTCTCAACTATTTCTATCGAATGTCACAGGTAGTCCTTGACTTACGACCACAATTGAACGCAAAATTTCTGTTGGTAAACGACATAGTTGCTAAATGAATTTTGCCCCATTTTACAACCTTTCTTGCCACAGTTGCTAGGTGAATTCCTGCAGTTGCTAAGTTAGTGACTTAGTTGTTAAGTGAATTTGGCTTACCCATTGACTTTGCTTGTCAGAAGTTCGCAAAAGGTGATTACATGACCCCGGGATTCTGCAACCTTCATAAATACGAGTCAATTGCCAGGCCTCTGTATTTTGATCACATGACCCATGGGGCTATTGCAACCGTCATCAGTGTGAAAAACGGTCACAAGTCATTTTTTCAGTGCCTTTGTAACTTTGAACGGTCATTAAATGAACTGTTTTAAGTCAAGGACTACATGTACTGGCAAAATTTAAGTGACACGTTGAATGGAAAGCATATTTCAGTTCACATTTTTCCATGAGTGTCGCTCACAACTTCATACAGTCTAATATAATTAAAAAATGAATCGCATTTTGCAAAATAAAGTTATACTATGTGTTATTATGGCCCTATGTGATTACTTTGTGTGTCTGTATGCTTGTATATATTTATATGTACATTTGTTTTGTAATTTGTATTGTTTTGCCTCATTCATTAAAATACATTAGTTCTGTTTCATTTACATCCACACCCCAGCTTTTCACATATAAATAACAATTCAGATTTTAAACTGTATCAGTATTTTAAGCCAAAGACAAGTAGGCCTTTCATACATCTCTTAGAGATTAGCAGATTTATAAGGGTCGTTACAGGGTTTTTTTCTTTTGTTTTGTCCTATAAGATGACTATAAGTAGCAAGAAAATCTGAAAGTAAAGAAATTTCTCTATTCAAAGGCATCTTTGAAGGAAGGCATTATTTTTCCTCCATTCTTATCCTGGCACCTCACTATTCCATACCATTTGAACAATTTTTATTCTATTGCAAGAATGGAAAAAAATCAATTTGTAAGCTACCCAGAGGCACTTCAACAGTGAAATGGGTTTCATATATATTTACTAAATAAATAAATATATCAATTTTTTCCAATATGGATAATCTCCAGATGTATGATCTTCGACTCCTGTAATTCTCAGCAATGACCATGTTTACTCGGCAGTTTCTAAAAGTAACAACTACATACCTGGAAGGCACCCATCTTGAGGAAGGTTGGCATATACATCCATTCATGGCATAAGGCTACACTGGAAATCTCATCCCGCTCTCCATCTTTTCAAATATGCCATGTTGGAGAAGATTTCCAGAGGAATGATCAGAAGGAATTCAAGAATGGGACTATATAAGACAAGAGACACCTCTTTCCCATCCTCAGGAGAAGATCCAAACTGCCTAACTATGGTCCTAAATGTAACCTTCAATTATATGATTGTAAAAGGTAAAGGAGTCCCTGTGGATTGAACTCTGCTAGTTGTTGTTAATTTTTGGGAGCGGTACTCATCTCTGTTTCAAGGCCATTGAACCAGCACTGTCCGAAGACATTTCTGCAGTTATGTGGACAACATGACATCACAGAGCACTCTTACCTTCCCACAGAAGTGGTACCTATTTATCTACTCACATTTGCATGCTTTCAAACTGCTAGGTTGGCAGGAGCTGGAATGAGGACAGGAGCTCACCCCATTGCATGGCGCTCAGATTTCGAACCTTGGCTGCAAGCGTTCCAGCTGACAAGCCAGCTTCTTAACCACTGAGCCACAGTGACACCCCATATGATTATGGCCATGGCTAAGATCCCTTTTTGAAAGACATGAACATACTCTAATCAGATAAGACTTCTTTTGAATATCAGAAATGTGTGTTTAGGAGAAGAAAATGTGGCAATCTCATTCCATTACAATCTCATCCACTTCATTTTTATCACCAGTAAGAAATTGATGAACAGATTAAGGTTACTAAGTTTATCAAGCATTGTTTTGTGTGATTTTTTTTTTTACTTTTGGCCATGTTTATGTACCATAACACTTATTTCAATGAAGATTCTCAGTCATCTAGACAGAATTGTCTGCAAGTCGAATCATGGCAATTGGATTTGTTTTCTTTTTTGGTTTGAAACATTTCATTGCTTATCTAAGTAGCTTCTTCAGTCTGAGCAAATCGGTTAGGAGGTTCTAATATATGTCCTCCAGGTTGGTTTCATTTCTCACCTAATCTTAAATACAGTTCTACAAACAACTCTAGCAAATTTCTCTAAATGTGATTTTTATTTTAAAGAAATAGAAGCACAATTTGAATAGATGATGGAAATGGAATAACCTGACTCCAATTGCCCAGCTTCTCAAGTATTAAATGGGGCAAGTACCTATTTCCCTTCCTTCTTTCTCATCTCAGGGTTTAAAATTGCCAAATTTTTTCCAATCTCTGGGCCCATTTTGAAATGATATATGAACGTATGTATACATTAATGTGAGGGGTTACAAGTAATACTCTGCTTTTCTATTCTTACGTAATCAAGCCTTTAAAAAGCCTTCCGTCTGAAGCTCAGGGTTGGCTGTGTGCATCTTACAAATCCAAAAATTGACAGGCAAATAAAGAGTCCTTGTTCCAATTTGGATGTCAGGTAACTCTCTTAGTTCACATTCCCCAGCTGTCATTCTTAAGATTTCAAACGAAAGATGCAGTATCAAGACATTTTTTAAAAATGAAGAAATCATTGAGCCAAGGTGGTGCAGTGGTTAGAGTGCAGTACTGCAGGCTACTTCAAGATCTGCACTTCAGCAGATCGAATCTCACCAGCTCAAGGTTGACTCAGCCTTCCATCCTTCTGAGGTGGGTAAAATGAAGAGCCAGATTGTTGGGGGCAATATGCTGATTCTGTAAACAGTTTAGAGAGGGCTGCAAAAGCACTATGAAGTGGTATACAAGTCTAAGTGCTATTGCTAGTGCTATATGACTCCAGAACACTGCAACCATCATAAAAAATGTGCATCAGTTGTCAAGCATCCAAATGTAAATCATGTGTCCATAGGGTTGCTACAATGATCATAAGTGTAAAAAATGGTCAGTGCCATTGTAACTTCAAACGGTCACTAAATGAACTGTTGTAAGTGGAAGACTACCTGTACACAGGCTAGAGAAACATGGGTGGCTAAGAATCACATCAACCACAGTTACAACAAGCTCACATACAACCTGATTTCACAGCTTTCCCCAGCAAGCTGACATTATCAGCACCCCTGCCCTTTTGAGTGATTTCTGAAAATTGGTTTTTTATTTTCATTACGAAGTTTCGTTATCTGAACCTGTCAATTTTTCTGAAAACCAGCTTTGATGTGACACTTTATTAGATGCTAGAAGAAGATCTTATTTTAACCTAATGATTTGTAATGCCTCCAGCCATTTTATGTTGGAAAGTGAAGTTTTTCTAGATAAGGCAACAATAGTCCCTTTCATGATCAGGAAGTGAGAGAAAGAGGAGCCGAGATGAGTAAATGACGCTTTTTCCATTCCTGTCTTTATTTTCACCTACAAATAATGTGGAAATCAAAATTGTTGGTCAAATCAAAGCTGCTAAGGGAAGGGAATAGTTTGTGGCAGGACACCCTTAATCTGTTTTGGATAGATAATTATTGACAGAGAGAGTTAATAATTATTAGAATCTCTGCCTGCTGTTTCACATTTTTGTCCCTTAAACATCTGTAAAGTCAGTTATCTGTTACAAGAACAGCAGAGCATTTAGTATAGGTAGTCCTCGACATATGACCAAGCCCAAAATTTCTGTTGCTAAGCAAGACAGTTCTTAAGTGAATTTTGCCTCATTTACAACCTTTCTTCTCACAATTGCTAAGTGAATCATTGCAAATTTTAAGTTAGTAGCATGGTTGTTAAGTGAATCTGGTTTCCCCTGACTTTGCTTGTCAGAAAGTCGCAAAAGGTGATCACATGACCTGGGACACTGCAGCAGTCATAAATATGAACCAGTTGCCAGGCATCTGCATTTTGGTTACATGACCATGGGGATGCTATGAGGGTCATAAGTGTGAAAAATGGTCATAAATACTTTTTTCAGTGGCGTTGTAATTTTGAATGGTCACGAAATGAATTGTTGTAAATCAAGGATTACCTGTATTTCCTGAGTAATCTAAAATATTACTAATCTAAAACTGATGGCTATTCTAGAAAAGGATGGTTTTTAACTTCCTTTCTTTTTTAAAAATGTTTTGTGATAGATGAACCAACAAAGAGAGGTTTCTACAGTTAGAAGATCACTATTCTAAAATCCTGTTAATTGCTTTGTTTCCACAAAGAAGGGATGAGTTGTAAAGAATCTGATTTCTAATAATAATCTTAGTAATTGGACAGATTCAGACAGAAGAAATCTTGCCAGTTACCTAAACAACATGGAAAGGTTGCACCCAAATTATATTCAGAAACAATGTCCTGAAGATGCTTTATTTTAAAGGCAACTGGACTTCCTGATTTTTCTTTAAGACATTTGAACATTCAGAACTGAAGAAGTTTCTTGGCTGAGAAGCAAAAAGTCTTTTAAAAAAACCAGAAAGTCTGGTTGTCTTTAAAATAAAACCAACTTTGGGACAACCATGATTTGCATGAATGAGACCTTCCATAGACACTCAAAAATAATATAAATTTGAATGTGTGAGTACGTGCGTGTGAACCTGTATGAATGAGAATCTCCATAGGCACGTAAAAATAAAAGCATCTGTATGTAAATTTAAGTACATTTAGTTCTTTCATCTGAATCAGGGTGGTCTGTGCTTTGCTTTTGTTTGTCCGCACAATCTAACATTGCCACCTGTTCAGGTAGCTCTAAGGTATATATAGCCTTTCATTTGTATTCTTCACTTCATATAAACTTATGTGCAGTTTTTATTCAGCCAGGAAGTTTTATGTTTTGCTTGACTTGTCCCAGCAAGCTAAGATTGCTATCTGTTGTTCAGGTAACCTTAATTAAACCTTAATTATAGTTTTGGTTTATGCAGGATGTCAGACTACTACTTTATGCATGTATGGATTAGCACTGTGTGTAAATCATGTCACATGCAGTCCACACAATTAGTATTGAAATGTAGATATTGAGCCAATTTATCTTCCTAATGATGAATATATGTGTGTATCTTTGGTGTCAGGACAAGGATCCAATTTCACTGTCTTTTAAAATTAAAATATAAACTACACAAAGACCATAGAATACAAGCGATTTTGGAAGTTTTCTGGGGAGTAAAGAACACTTCCAAGGCAGACAGGCAGGTTGGTATATGAGTAGGTAGATACTGTAGATCAGGGGTGTCAATTTGACATCCTGCGGGACGGATGCATCATGTGTAAGCCACACCCATCCCAGCTCCACGAATGGGGAAAACATTGCAAAACATCACGTAACGGCAACGTGATGTGCTAGTTTGACACCTGTGCTGTAGATAGAGGGAGATTTGTAGAAAGAGCTGGATTATTTCCCTCCAGTAAGTAATTATACTATTGTTCTTTAATAAGACTTTCTGAATCAAGAAGAGTATGCATATGTAACATGGCTAAGCACATTTATTGTGTGCATAACTGGATCAACATTTCCAAAGCACATTTGTAAACCTTGATAGGTTCTTGATTGTCGTTATCCGTAGCTTTAAGGAGATACGTGGGAGGGATATGAGATTCCACTGAGGAATAATTCTGATGCTTAAAGCTCTGCCTTACCAACTTTTTTAGTGAAAAACACACTTTTATATTAAGTGGTTCATCAGGTTCAAAAGTACTTAGTTTATACAGCCCCAGTCTCTTTTCATCCTGCACTTAACACAGCTGCAATACAGATGTAACTTGTTTCAGAGCTGGGTGCAAAACTCAGTTCAGCTATGTTGTTGACTTTATCAGTAACCTATTTTTAAAATATTACAATACAAAGTTAAACATGAAAACAGCCCACAGGGGAAAAGGGGGGGGGGGGTTAGTAAGTAACAAAAAACATAACAATAGAAAAGAACCTTTGAGGCAATTTACATTTTTTGCCAATTTGGTCTAATAGTTGAAGGATCAGGCTAGAAGCTAAGAGACTGTGAGTT
The DNA here is from genome assembly GCA_036250565.1 of Sibynophis collaris. NCBI lineage: Eukaryota > Metazoa > Chordata > Lepidosauria > Squamata > Sibynophiidae > Sibynophis > Sibynophis collaris. Next base: position 27,786 of record JANHFK010002296.1, on the reverse strand, counting down.
CTAGTCCTGCCTTGGGCATCAAGACAGCTGGGTCTCTTTAGGCCAGTCATTCTCTCTTAGCCCTAGGAAAGAGGCAATGGCAAACCACTTCTGAAAATCCTTGCCAAGGAAACTGCAGGGACAATCCAGGCTGTCATTAGAAGTCAAAAAGCACAAAGCAAAAAAAATATTTTTCTGTAGCTTACACATCCTGGTAGTCAAAAACGTAAACTTATTCTCCAAAGCACCTGAGAGCAAGACAAGAAGTAACAGATGAAAGCTTAACAAAAAGAGATCCAATCTAGAACTAAGGAGAAATTTCCTGACAGTGAGAACAATTAATCTGTATAATGGCTTGCCTCCAGAAGTTGTGGGTGCTTCACCACTGGAGGTTTTCAAGAAGAGATTGGACAGTCATTTGATCAGAATAGTATAGCATCTCCTGCTTGGGCAGAGGGTTTGACTAGAAGACCTCCAAGATCCTTTCCAACTCTGTTATTCCATAATTCTGTAATTCACAATGGTGTTCTGATCACTTCTTGTCCAGAGACAATACATTCTGCCTGACTATCCTTCGGTACCAACATTGCATGGGGAAACTTGATGTGGATATAAGTGGCAGGCTTTGTGCTAGACCCAGCAATACGTCTCAGGTCTCCAGACACCTAACCTATATTCAGAAACAAGCTTCTTGCAGGAATACCCCCAGATATGAGAAGATTGGTTTCTTTATTGCAAGAATAGAGCAACACGCACTAAAATATTTGCCGCCTTAGCCCACACACCAATCAAAGCCTATTTATATGATCCATGCCCCAGAATTAAAAGGCTTTTTTTCTTCCACATTTCCAAGTGGACAATTAAGTGACCAAGGCTGTGGGGTGGGAGACAGCTACATTATGACATAGTGGTTCTCTTGAGCCTGGGAACTGCAAGTTCCTGTCTCACTGGTTTTATTTCTAATAGTAACTCTGCAATTATGAGACCTTGTTATCCATCTAATATATTACTCTTGGCTGTAACAGTCAATTTCATAGTATTAATTCTCCATGCAGTCTGGTCCTCAGAAATAACCATCAATTCTTGCTTATTCATTCTTGTATGTCAAAGCCTTGCATTTTGGAAGTGAAGTTCACAACATAACTTAAATGCATTATTAACCAAGAGTCCCAGAGTTTAGAAGCCAATTGATTTTTTCCTATTTTGTTAGTGACATGAAGGTAGATATATTTTATATCTTGAACTACACTTAGGTGTGGTATTTGAATGGTGTTGAATACTCTTGAGCCTCATAATTCTGGGACATAAGCTCCAAGTAGCTGCAGAAAAAGGTAGGGGAGGGATTTTTATAGATATTTTACAGAGGGTTGGCCTAGAAGACCTCCGAGGTCCCTTCCAGCCTTAGGATTCTCTGAACTTCTATGACCTGCTATCTCACCTACCAATTTATCATTAAGCAGAGTTAACTTAATAATTAGCATTTTCGATCTGAGTACAAATTGGTCTTTAGTCAAGTACAGGTAGTCCTCGACTTACAACCACAATTGAGCCCAAAATTTCTGTTACTAAGTGAGACATTTGTTAAGTGAGTTTTGCTCCATTTTACAACCTTTCTTGTCACAGTTGTTAAGTGAATGACTGTACTTGTTAAATCAGTAACACAATTGTTAGGTGAATCTGGCTTCCTCATTGAGTTTGGTTGTCTAATGGTTGCAAAAGGGGATGACATGGCCCTGGGATACTGTCATTGTCACAAATACTTGCCAGTTGCCAAGAATCCAAATTTTGATCATGTGAACTTAGGGATGCTGCAGTGGTCATAAGTGTGGGAAATGGTCATAAGTCCCTTTCTTGGTGCCATTGTAACAGAATGCTCATTAAACAAACGGTTGTGTGTTGAGGACTATTTGTATAAAACTGTTTTGATGAGTATTCTGAACCAGTTTTGGAAAAGACCTGCCAATTGAGAAAAAAATTGAATTTCCATATATAATGTTATTCTAAGTAAGAATCTTACATAGATTAGCATGATCAAACTGTAGATGCTTTGGGTTTATTTTTGATCCAGAAGATCTATCATATTTTTATTCCCATCTTTCTAGGCACATTTAATTTCTTTGAATCACCATCAGGCACAAGAAAATAGTCTCTCATTAAAAATAAAAACAACTTGGACCTTCCTTAAAAAAGAAACCTGAAAAGCACCATTGGTCCAAAGTTATTTGTACCAGTTGTATTTGAATCTATCAGCAATGCCTCTAAAGTAAACTCACAAAAATCTTCTCTTCCTTTCGTGCTTCATAGCCGTATGTCTGGTGACCTAGCATTTGAATGTGTCTCTAACTGCTGGGGTAGTCAAGAAGACCTCAGGGAAAAAAACACCTTTCCTAAATGTCTGGATCCACTGATTTCTCCTGGCTTCTTGAAATTAAGTTAACCTTGTCATTGTGTTTGTAAGTATGCTCTAATCCTGTGACCAGCTGCTTCTCCTGAGCATTGAATTCAGTGGCTTCAGCCTATGTGTCACATGCTGAATGTCATCACTTTTGACAGTGAAAGCGAAGCTGATAACGTTTGCAACGGAGACTGTAGATTTGAGCTGCAATGAGTACCATAAGAGACTTTAAATGGTTCCATTCTTCTCCCAAAACATCCTGAATGAGAAATAGGTGTTTTGGTCCTGAGTTTTCCCATTCAAGGAGGCTAAACTGATGTGCTTTTAAAGAAAAAATACCTACAAGGGAGAAAAAAAAAACACTAAATCCAATTATAATCATGCAAACTCAGAGTTTTGTATTTCTAACAATCTTTGGGTTTTTTTGTTTTTTGTTTTTAAATGTACTAATAAAATTGCCGGTTTCTTTCAGGTGGGTGTACATGGCATTAGAATAGAATTCATCAATGAAAAAGGATCAAAACGCACGGCCACCTACTTACCCGAGGTTGCAAAGGAGCAAGGTCATTGTTGTGCTTTATCTCATATGATCTGGTGAAGAATTTAAACATGCCTAGGAACTTATAATGCAGTTTTTGACCTTGCCCTGATGTCAGATGATGGAGCGGTCCTTTGATTGTAAGGGATGACTCTTTTCAATGCCACTTACACACTTGTAGAATGCAGATCCCTTGGTTCAGAGTGCTTCCCTAGATTAAAGGGATCCAGACATAGGCAGCAACTACTAACAAAACAGCATTGGGCCAAACAGTGCTGAGAGGCAGTGGGCAAAATAATCCATCCAGATATAATGAGAGAAAACTGCAGACACCAGCTGTGCCGAAAGCTCTTTTAAAGGGCCACTGTCACCATTTATGAAAGCAATTCAGGGTTTGGTTTGGTTTTTTAAATCCTCTTACCTCACTGCTTCTGACCCAAAAGTGCTTTTTCAAGAGGCAAGTGGACTAAATTTATTTTTTCTTTGAAGATGTTTCACTTTTTATCCAAGAAGCTTCTTTAGTTCTGACTGAATGGTGGGAGAGAATATAAGGATTTATATTCTTGCAGTTATCTGGTTGTTAGCACTTTGTCTGAGAGCCATTGAGGCCACTTGGGGGTTTATCTGTGCCCTCTGGGTCACCTGAATCAGAGTGCAAATTGGTGTGTAATGTTGGAACTGCTGGAAGGACTGTGTTGTAGACCGGAGAGAGGTGGTGTCATATGCTGACAGAGGGCTGCTCAATTTACAGTCTTGATTCGGGTGATCCTAGGGGCACGGATAAACCTCCACATGTCCTCAATGACTCTCAGAGAGTGCTAATGACCAGAAGACTGCAAGGAATATAAATCCTTCTATTCCCTCCCACCATTGTCAGAACTGAAGAAGCTTCTTCGATGAAAAGCAAAACTTCTTCCAGGAAAAGCAAAGTCCATTTGCCTCTTGAAAAAGCACCTTTGGGACAGCCTTGACCTGGATGACTGAGAATCTCCATAGACTTTCTTCTGACATTCCTTTTAGATACACTCCTAAAATAGGTTATTGAGATAATTCTCTGAAAAAAGGATATCGGACAAGTCAAAGAAATAGAATTGTCCCTATCAGCTGTAATCTTGGTCATAAAATTGACTTCAGGCTTTTTGAAGTATTCCTAAGACCCCTTGTAAGAATGGAGAAAGGACTGGCATGATGGGCACTGCCTAAATCCCAGGCCTCCAACTGAAAGCTGGCGTTAACCAACATTTTCCATGGTCACAGTTCAGAAGGTGACACCAATTTCAATAAGGAGTGTAAGTGCTAGTAAAATTTTCACTAGTAGGAAAAAGACTAGAAGACTAAAGACTATATTTGTCAGGGTTTCTGTGCTGTGAAAGTGCACAGAATCTCCTCATAATTTGGAAAAGTTGCATGGATGTTATCATTGATATGATATGATAGACAAAGTACAGGTGGTCCTCGACTTCGACCACAATGGGGCCCAAAATTTTCATTGTTAAGTGAGACAGTTGTTAAGTGCACTTTGCCCCATTTTACTTTGCCCATTTGCTGCAGTTGTTAAGTGAATCACTGCAGTTGTTAAGTAGCATGGTTGTTAAGTGAATCTGGCTTCCCCGTTGACTTTGCTGGTCAGACGGTTGCAAAACATGATCACATGACCTTGGGACACTGCAACCGTCATAAATATGAGTCAGTTGTCAAGTATCTGAATTTTGATCATGTGACTGGAGATGTTGCAATGGTTCTAAGTGCAAAAAATGGTCATAAGTCACTTTTTTCAGTGCTGCTGTAACTTTGAATGGTTACTAAAGGAATTGTAAATCAAGGACTATCTAGTTAATCCTGTTGCATTGCCATTGCTCTCAAAACCTTTCGACAGGCAGGAACCAAGCAACAGTTTGTTGGGTTGCATAGTCCTGGAGTCATCTCCTTCTGATAAAACGTAAATATTGTTTACTATTAAACGTAAACATTGTAAATATTGTTCTAAACTACCTTGATTTGGAATGTTGATTGGAATATAAATAACAAAAAAGAGATAACAATTTACCTTTGATTCCTCCTTCTTTCCGTTATTCCAGAAAAAAGATCAAGAAATCTAAACAGAAACAAGATTTCCCAGTGAACATCACGGCTGATTGAAAATCAGAAGGGTTCTGATAGTCCCTTTTCTGACCAACAAGTTTTATTAAAAGACATGTTAGTCTCAAAAGAGGCTTAGCAGAAACCTGACTTTTTTTTTTATGCTACTGTACACTAACATGGTAGTTGTCCTACTAAGTCTGCAACACACAGCACTATGGATGATTAAGAATTTTAATTTAGCTTTTCCTGCACACAATTCAGTCCCCAAACTTAGCTTTTGTGTGCTGTAGAGCTGTTGAACATCAGGTTCCATCCTCCTCAGTGAGCGCCAGATTAGGGATTAGACATTGTGTTACACTGCTTCTCATAACTAAACACAACACTGATAATAAAGTAACATTGTTTATTTAGGATTATTCCTAGTCTTATGTTGTTTTGGAAATGTTCAGCTTTAACCAGTTTACCTGTGGGAATTCCCCCTAGAAATACAAATCTCTGGGTAATTTGTATTCTTTGCAATCAGTTAAACCTTTTGCAAAACTTTGAGAGCTGATTTTCTTTGTGTGTTCTCTTCTAATGACTCTCCACAGGCTGGGACCATATTCAAACCATAGATTCCTTATTAAGGAAAGGAGGTTATAAGGCTCCAATCACAAACGATTTCAGGAAAACAATAAAACTGACCAGGTAAGAAGTCCTGTCCTGGGTTTTGCTGGGGTTCTATGCAGGATCTTAGCTGATCCTATCCCTGCACTCTTCTGGATGGAGGGCTCTGATATCATTCCTGAGATCTGTTGGAGCCCCTCTCCCAGTTTAAGAGTCATGGCCCCAAATGTTCCTGCCACTTTGGTCTTGACTGTCCTCATCCATTCCAGTTCTGGCTTCTCCATGGTGACTTCTTCCCTGTGAAATATCATTCCTGCAAAAATAAGATTGGCCCCACTTTGACACTAAGGTCCTGAAAGGCTGGTTTAGCCAGAGAGTCTGGGGGCCTCAAGGTGATACCAAGCCCATCAAGTAGTTGGTTTGATTGTTGGGGGTGAATTGTTATTAGATTTTGTATTGGGTTTTTACTTCTGTAAACCGTCCAGAGTCACCATGAGTGAGTTGGGGAGCCACATGAATTTTCTTCATATGTAAGAATAGAATAGAATAGAATAGAATAGAATAGAATAGAATAGAATAGAATAGAATAGAATAGAATAGAATAGAAT
>JANHFK010002296.1:6794-18562 GCA_036250565.1 Sibynophis collaris | reverse complement strand
CCGGTCTCTTATCCGCCCCGCCACCCCCACCCCACCCAATTCATACCATTTAGTGAGGTGATCGTCATAGACAAAGACTGCCATAATAACCAACAGGAAGCCATATCACAGGCCCTGAAGTATTGTTGAAAGGATTGACTACGATCCCAGATGGGGAAGTGAGAAAGCCATTCGTCAGTCTTTCCTTCGATCCACAGTATTTGAACGTCTGAATATTAACTTTCTGTTTTGATGCCTTAATTTTCAAATAAGCAAAAATCCTGAAAAAAATAAAAAAGGGCAACTGATGAGGAAAAGAACCCATTGGAACTTCGGTTTGAAGTTCTGGGGTGTCTTTCCCTATTGGGAGGGTGGAAAAAGGGGTTCATTTTTTTATGTGAAAAGTATTGTCGGTTGCTGTCTAATTGCAACTTTCCCTGTTTTGCCTTGAAAGGGAAACTTGAGCACAAGTTAAAACAAAATTTCTCTGCTGCAAGCATTTGGAATATCTACCATGGCCACCCAACATACAAACACACCAACACAAACACACACAAACACACAGAGCCATCTTTCTCATTACAGTTCATGCTTCTGGGTGAGCTCAATGTTAAAAGTTTTTTTTAAAGAAAAAAAATCTATTATATATATATATTAAAATATATATGTGTATTTAAAGGTGCTAATCATCTTAAGCAGGTCACGTGACTGGTCATGCGGACTCTAAAATCATATCAGATTTTTTTTAGAAAAAAAATCCTCAATATATGCAGATGTTATACAGAATTTCTTACCAGTGTAATAATGATATACTGATTTAAATAAAAATAATCCTGCAGGGTTTGAAGGAAGAGGTCAGCAATACTTCCCACCATGGCTTGGAGGAGGAACAAAAAAACAAAACAAAAAGGATCATCGTGTCAGCATAATGCACAATATTTTTTATTTTCTCTCGTTTTGGGTGTCTCCGTACAGCTATTGCTTTGGGAACTTAATCAAAAACAACAGCTGTCGTTCAAAGGGTTGAACAAACTGGAAAGGTGCGCTTTAAAAAAAAAAAAGAAAACCAAAAAAACCCTCCAGACTCTTTTGAACCTGTTGTAAATCTATATGTTTGTTTTGAAAGCTATTCCTGGAATCTTGCAAGGCTGGCGAGATGCATCAGTGATAACCTTGGACGTATGGGTGGTGATCCGTGGGCTTCAGTGGCATGTGTGCTGTTTTTCCTGGTTGTGTTTCTTGGGTCAGGGAAGGGCTGGCCACGCAATGGGACTGCTGTTCCCAACGGCAGGGTTCTCCAACCCTGGCAACTTTATGACTCGTGGACTTCAACTCCCAGAATTCCTCAACCAGCCTGGTTGAGGCTGAGGGATTCTGGCAGCTGAAGTCTACAAGTCGTAAAGTTGCCAGGGTTGGAGATCCTTACTGTACTAAATTGCCCCAACCGTGCTGCCCTCCTTAGGAGTTTCCCCCAGACCCAAAGTAGCTTTTGTGGTTCATCTTCAATCTGCAAAGCTGTGTCCGTTTCCAACCTGAGATTTTTGGGGTCACTCAACCATAGGTTGGTGTTATTCAGGCAGCGGTTGTGTTTTTCTTGCCTTATTTCATTCCAAAAAATAAATCAAAAGGCGGTTTAGTTTTAGCTTTAAATGTTTTCTTTCTTACACCTGTGTGGTGAAGGACAGTTTGGGAACTAACGTCCGGCTGAAGCTAAAGAGAGATGAAACGATGGGACCAGCGTTCCATCCAGGAGAGATGCGGGTGCTGCGGTGTGCATTTCTATTACACCATCTTCGCTCTGGGGTTGGGCACGGACCCCGCGAGGGAGGAGGCACCCTGGGCTGATGCACCATCAGCTGGGAGCACCTGGCCCACCCCTCATCCCACCCCCCTTTCACGTTGATGATCTCAACCTCTTGATGTGTCTTCAACTTGTTCTGGGTTCTTGAAACTGTTTGGAGTAGCCGACATTCTTGTGTGTTGGACTGAACCAAAGACACCTCCAGCCGAGCCTCAATGCTGCTTCTTAAAATGTCTGCCTTCCGATCCTTCAAAGTCTCTGCAGGATGCAAATGGGTTAACTTTTTTTATTTTTGTACAGTTTCTAACTGATTTTTGCTAGTGATGTTAATTAAGTTTGAGGAACCGCCGCGGCTCCTCCAATGAAATTAAACTGGTGACTTTTATGTTTAAATAAAATAATATAGAAACCCGACATGTGCCTCTCAGATTCTAAGGGTTTCTGGTTACACTTCTTAAGACCAGCAATGATTCTTTATATACAAAGATATGTTTTTTTCCTTGTTTCTTTTTTTATTATTACTGTTTCGGAAGGAAAGAAATAAACTTCCTTCTGCTCTGAAGCCAGTGGTCACACTGGTACATAAATGCACTGAGTTAAAAAGAAAAAAAAAACTTTTGTAACAACTTATGACTGTTTTTGTATATCAAAGCTGATTCTTTCCAAAAGATTTGGATCTAGTTTCTAAGTTATTTTAGTGTTTTATATGTTACAAGAATTAATTGTTCACCAGCATAATAACTAGTTATCTTCAATGGAAAAAGTGACATAGGTGGGCAGACGATCTACCTGGAGTAGCTCAGAAGCCCCTCCCCCTTCTTTTCCTTCGACTATTGATTACAATATTATCACAAATTACCACAAACCTCCTTCCATTAAGACTAGATTCTTATTTCCATGTTTATTTGCTATTAGTGTGAAGAAACTGTTGATTAAAAAAAAACCCGGGCATTTTATAAGTATGGCTTAAAGGTAAAAATGAGGAAAAAGCAAAAAAAATAAAAAAATAAACTACTTTAGAAGGTAATTTGTGGGTCTGTGAGATATGGCTGTGGAAAGATATTGTAGTAGTTTTAACACTATTGTTATTACCTTTTAAATCATTTACCCAATAAAATGAGGAAAAATCGCAGCTGCTTGTATTAATGGTTTCCTTCCACTTTGATGCCTTTCCTTAAGTTTTAGATCTGGTGGCCTTCAACCAGAAGGGATGACGGGATCTAGAAAAGCTCCACCCCAACCCTTAGAAACAGGAGAGGCTTGAAATAAACTTTAGGAAAGTTTACAGGAAGTCCTTGATTTACAACAATTCACTTAGTGACCGTTCAAAGTTACAACAGCACTGGAAAAAACACCTGGATCAGAGATGTATCTGTATAAAAGTGGCCAGAATGAAAAGAAACTAGTTGTACATCCTGAAGGAGGTGGTTGAATTTAAGAAATACAGTAGATATCTTTCTAAAAGGTTAGGTTCTTTGGAATACATAGAATATTAGAGTTGGAAGGAACCTTGGAGGTCTTCTAGTCCAACCTGAAGCAGGATTTCCTATACTGAAGTTGACAGGGAAGTCTAATCTGCCCAACCATCCACCATGTTGAAGTTCGCATTCAAGTTAAAAGCATTGGTATAAAATATCTCCCTGAAACAAAACAAGCAGTTTTTTTCACAAACATTTTATTTTGAGATAGAAAAAACATTTGAGACAAACTCTACATAGCCATAAACCCAAATACACAAATTTGTTGAAAAATGACTTTTACATTTTTTAAAAAAATCAATATTTTGTTTTTTAAAAATATCTTAATAAAATGATCTTAGTGGGTGATTCTATTTTTAATTCACCAAAAGTGGAAATAACTCTACTTTTGACTATCCCTTGATAGCAAGAATGAGCTAAAACTCTAACATTTGAAGGCTATTTAACTAGGAAAAGAAAACATCATATGGCCACGAAGAACAAGGTTATTTTTGTTATTTTTGCCAAGCTGCCAACTGAACTAAGACATTAGAAGAAAAGGACCATTTCAGATAGCTGCAACAACATCAATAAACTTCCAATTTCAAAGATTTGTAAGAGCCAAACATCTTGGGTGTTTGTAACAGCCACACGTTTAACTAAAATTACAGCAATTCGAGAAACTTCCAGCCCTGAGGCCCCACAAAAAATCCTTTCACAAGGTCCTGCTTTGAAAAGTCTTTAAAAAAATATTCTTGCATCATGGAAAGTTAATGGCACTATATCTCATTCCTTTGCACAACCTCAGGTGTAGATAAAACCAATGTGAATCAGACGCACCTTGAGTGTTGGTGCCTTTTGGCTATGAGAGAAGAACTCGGTTCTGAGTTTTTTATTTTTTCCAAAGCACACTCAATTTCCATGAGAAAGTATCAAAACCCTGATGCAGGCCACAAAAGGAGCAGCTTCACTGAGGTACTCAACATTAAAAGTGCATGCAAGCCAATCGCCCGTTTCTGGCGGTCTTCAAAAAACAACATCTAACTAGAATTCCAAGAAGTTCTACAGCCATAAATGGAAACCATGAGCAACCTTGGGCTCAACGATCATACAAGATGTTAAAAACTAGGAAAGCAACTCCGAAGGATTCCATACCCAGTAGGTAGAAACAATTAGTGGAAGCCAACTTAGATTCTTCCAAGATTTTATCATAAAAGAGTAGGTGATGGGAATGGCGATGCTAAAAGGGAGAGGACCAAAGCATTCCAAGGCTTGCTCTTTGGCCTCCATGACAATCTCTGCTCGCAGCTTTTTTCAAGCCTCGTTCCAGGATGTTTTGAGCCAACCTTTCATTCAAAGAATTTAGCACAGGCCGATGAAAGCTGCCAGGCGTCAGTAAACAGAGTAACCACACAGGGTTTCTATTTTGGAAGAGGCCAAAAGGGATGCAATCTGCAAATCCTCTCTTCAGGTTAACCGATTTATGCTATTATTATTCCCTTCCGCCAACCAATCTATAAATTAAAATGTGTATGTCTCTAACTGCATTTTTTGCCCCTGCATGGGGAATCCTCCCATACTTCCATTTCAAGAAGGAAACATGGCACCTTCTTCCTTGGCACTTGCACTGTTAAGTGATTTACAAAGATCATGCCTGACTGGGGCACCATAAAGGACACTGAATTTATCTTAAAAATTCAGAATGAAAGGCGATAATGTTCTGCTGCTACATTTCCCCCCTGTAAAGCTCACCAGCTTAAATTTAGAAAAAGGAACAAGGAAAATCCCAGCTCTAGAACAAACAATATTAGCTATCTTTCCTGCTGAAGGTGCTATTTTTATCAAACAGAGACTAGCAACCTCTGTACAGATCTGGCACCAGCAGTCCCTAATCTCTCCAGGATCTGATTCCTTCAGCCCAGAACTAAAATTCTAGTTCACAGAAGTTGCAACTTGGATCAACAGAGCCTCCACAGCTCTGTCAAATCACAAAATGAAAGAAAATGCTCCCTCAAAAGTCCCTGATCTATATCCAGGATGCAGGTAAAAGAAAACTTCCAAGTGATTTAAAAAGAAAATTCCCAATCTGTTGTGCTAGCAAGGCAGTTTTCCATCAAATAACCGTAACTCGAACAGAGGACACCGAATGTTTTTGAAACATCTCAGGTATTGTATGATCTGGAAAGAAAACAAGTGGCACCTATTTTACGAGCAAGTAGCTCTGAAAGGAAATCCAAAGTCTCCTGTGCGATCAACCCACACACTGATTACAAGGTCTAGAAAAAACTAAGGCTGTGGTGTGGATGATAAATATGGCACAGAATCAAAGGATAGATCCAGATTGATCATTGAGATCACAGTAGGAATACAAAGATCACTTTCATTGGCAGATCCAAATAAGAAACCCGCCCTAGCTAATTCTTGTCTTTTAAGAAGAAAAAGAAAAGTCAATATTCACTATTTAAAACAGATGCGTATCTCCTTGTAAGTTTTATGGTTCTATATGGAAGGAGTCCAGAACAACTGTCGCATACACACTGTAGCTAAAAACACTGTAGCTATGTTATTCATCTAGAAAACATAAAAACACTGTAGCTATGTTATTCATCTAGAAATTTCATTGCATGTACATATATCTGTTTAAATATGCCATGTTGAAGAGTAAACATCAAGATCATCAAAGCAGCAGAAGACAACACCTGGCTCCCTAGGGACCCACTGGGGTTTTGACATCAGGAATTTGGTCCAAGAAACAGAGGAAATTTCCCACTGGGCAGCACAAAAGGAACTCTCTTCTGATAGAAATGTGACAACTAAAGAATATTCACATTTGAATATTTACAAAATATCTCAACAGCTATGAATACAAACACACACACACACCCAAGATCTATAAAGCCCCCAAGTAGAAGATTAATTCTCTGATCACGCCAAACTGCAATTAGATTCAAGTTTTGGTCAACTGGAATGAAATATTCATAAATATTTTTTGAAGTTTTTCATGGTGAGTATCCACCCCACCCCATTACTTCCCACATTCAGGTGGAAAGAGCAGATAAGGTTGACCTTAAGGCAAATTTTCTCTGCTTGAGGTATCAAAGGCTGCCCAACATGGGACTTGTAAGGCAATACAACTGGAGATACTGGCGGGATGGGACAAAAGAGTAGCCCGGATCTAATTCAGAACAACTATCACAGCAACAACTCCGAAAGCTAGAGATTCTGCTTCTGAGGATTACTTTTCTCCAATTTACACCAATGCTGAAAAGACAATTAATCCTCATATGAAGGATGACTTTTGCAGCTTGGCTATTTCAGTCAAACTTGAATGTGTGCTGTTTTCCCCAAGGATCTCCAAATAAGTTGGTCGGCATGGTTCTCATCTAGCACAGTCTTGCTAGATGGTGAATCATGGATGAAGAAAGGTTATGCTTTCTTCTGGAGTGTCCTAGAAGGGGGAAGTTGATATATATGTGGACATAACATTGAATACATGTATGTACAATATGTAATACATTTATGTAAGTATACTTAGCTATGACATAGAGTCCAACTCCAAATAGGCAGATTTTCTTGGTCAGTGCCTTTAACTGAGACAAATCCATCTCCTAAATCTTAATCCAGCAATTAAGTTGTTTTTCATCAATTAATTTAGAAGAACAATCTGGAAGGTGCCAGCAGATATGATGACATCTGAGCAGGCTTCAGCTTAAATTTTCTGGAGTTTCAGAAGGCAGTGTTTGGCAAGTAGATTGTTATTGATCCCCATATGTTTAACCAATTTCAACCACGCAAGAACCTTCGCATCTACACTGATAGTGAGGAAGCACCCAATACTATTCATGCTCAAAGTCTACATGAGACAATAAAAGGTTCTGTGCTGAAGGTAAAACCTAAGAGCTTCCACACAGGAGGAAAACCTCACTGAAGTCATGAACAAACGGAATAGTGCTTTTCATCAGCCATACTCTTTGATATGACGGACATCTGAAACTCCAAAGGTCCATGGTGGCAAGATTAGAAGTTGCACTCTAAGTCTACTTGTGGCTTTTTGAAAATAAGCCCACAAGTTTCACCATCCTTGCCAGTTACAGGTAATGAAGATTCAGCAGAATAGTGGGAAGATAAACCTGATGTCATAATAGAAGAAAGAAATCAAAAACAGTGTTCTTCTCCAACCTCAAATACAATGGTTCTTCTCTAGATCCTTCAACAAAGAAATAAGAACCAGGATGGAGTCTCAGGATACTTTCTTAGCGGGAGATCGTAGTACATCCACACTGAGCTTAAAGAAAGGGACAGCGTTATAGAAAAGGAGAATTATGAGTTTTCCATGGAACATGGTCATGACGGACTGGTGTCCCGATGCCCAGATTCTATACCAAGGGCCATAGAAAGGATCAGAAATAGCCGGGCACAGCATATTGTTCAAGTTCACTTCAGTGATCTAGAAGAGCAGGAGAAAGATTTATTTTTACAAAACAAAAAATCTTTATACTATCTTACAACAATTTGCCCTACTTTAAGAAAAGTAGTAATGTTCCCAGTCCTTAAATATTTATTTATTTATTTATTTATTAAATCCATATGTCACCCATCTCACTATCCATAGTGACTATGAACCTGAAATATGTCAGTTCTTCTTTGCTTCCTCTGGCACCCCAATTTACACCCAAACAACACCCTCAATCAGATGTGATTCTGAAGCTTTTAACACAGTTTCTTCTGTTTAATCTATTTGGCTAGATGGTAAATCATTTAAAAAAAGAATTCTTTTCTCTTTTCTCCAAGGTACATCTTCTGGGGGGGGGGGGTTCTTTACTTACCTGCTCCATTGGCATATTTTTACTAAACCCATACATACACAACTCAAAGAGATATATACAATCCATATAAGTAAATTGACTTACAAGTCCCAAGATTTGTAAAAAACTGTAGTGGTAGACAAACATCAACCCTGTGGAGAGCATGGCCCACCAAAAATTCCAGGATGGCTCAGGAGTGTAGACACCTTTTAGAAAGAGAGAAAAAGAGAAGATTATTTTCTGCTATTTCAAGGTGGGCACCATTCTTTCTTTAACGAAGTTTCAATTTTCACCCTGATTATTGCAATAGTAAACCTAAGCTGGTAGAAATATCTCTGTTGTAGACCACATTGAACACCAAAGAAGAGAACTACAAACATTTCAAGATACTGAGAAGACCATGGTTGGCTCCTGGCTTGAAAACTTTGCGCACTAATCTCTTACTACAGGTAGTCCTCAATTTATGACCACAATTGAACCCAAAATTTATGTTGCCAAGTAAAAAATTTGTTAAGTGAGTTTTGCCCCATTTTATGACTTTTCTTGCCACATTTGTTAAGTGATTCACTGAAGTTGTTAAATTAGTAACATGGTTGTTAAGTGAATCTGGTTTCCTCACTGACTTTGCAGTCAGAAGGTTGCAAAAGGTGATCACATGACCCCGGGACACTGCAACCGCCATAAATGTGAATCAATTGTCAAACATCCAAACGTAAATCACATGACCATGGGAATGTTGCAACAGTTATAAGTGTAAAAAAAAGTCATAGGTCACTTTTTGCAATGATGTTGTAACTTTGGTCACTAAGTGAACTGTTTTAAGTCAAGGACTACCTGTTTTTCAGCAAATCAGGACCACAGAAATCAATGCCAGAGCAGGCAGGAAAGTTAATGGAATACACAACCTCATTCAGCCAGAATACAGTTAGTCCTCGACTCATGACCATTCATTTAGTGACCATTCAAAGTTGCAACTATAGGTGGTCCTGCACTTATGACCGTAATTGACCCCAACTTTTATGTTGCTAAATGAGACAATTGTTAAGGGAATTTTGCCCCATTTTCCAACTTTTCTTGCCTAAATTGTTAAGTGAATCCCTATAGTTATTCAGTTAGTAACAGTTGTTAAGTGGACTCTGGTTTCCCCATTGTCTTTGCTTGTCAGAAGGTCACAAACGGTGATCTCAGGACACTGAAACTGTCATAAATATGAGTCAGTTCCCAAGCACCTGAATTTTGATCACATAACTGTTGAGGATGCTGTGAGGGTCATAAGTGTGAAAAACATTCATAAGTCACTTTTTTCAGTGCTGTTGTAACTTTGAATGGTCACTAAATGAACTGTTGTAAGTCAAGGACTACCTGTATCCATGTGAATCAGGAGGAGTGTCTATTTGAGACATTTGTGTAAACCTCCCCCATTATTTGGACTGATGCAGTATTTTCCTTTAGAGGTAGTCCTCAACTTACAACCACTTGTTTAATGACCATTCAAAGTTTGCAGCAGCACTAAAAAGTGACTTTCATACTTTCATACATATAACCACTGCAGCATCCCCATGGTCAAAATTTGGAGGCTTGGTAACTGGCATGCATTTATGACGGTTGCACTTCTCAGATCATGCAGTCACCATTTGTAACCTTCCTAGCTGGCTTCTAATAAGTCAATGGGGGAAGCCTGATTCACTTAACAACCTCATGATTCACTTAACAACTGCAGCAATTCGCTTAACTGTGGCAAAAAGATCATAAAATGGGACTCACTTAACAACTGTCTTGCTTAGCAACACAAATTTGGGACTCAAATTGCGGCGCTATGTCAAGGACTCCTTGTAGAGAGTGCTTGCATTCCTAACTAATGACAATTTGATGCATTGCTCTAGAAACTAGAAAGCTTGCTTAGCCCCTCTAGACATGCTCTAGAAGCATCTGGATTGAAGGCAGGGGCTTTCAAACAATGCATTGTAAAGCCAAGGGAAAAAGCCCAGGCAAATTCCTGGCAACCAAGCCAGCTGGAAAAGAAATCCACATGCTTATTTTTCCAAGCATTAATGGCCCTCATTCTGAGCTTTTGAATTTCAGCTCACAAATGCTTTCTCTTCACTCTTTGATGTCCCTCCAGTCAGAAATTCCTTCTCTGCATACAGTGGAAAATCACTGAATGGAGACCAGTAACTACTCATCTGGGAAATGGGTAAAAAGGAAGAGTGGAGGGAAAGGAGACGGTTGGGAAGAGCTGAAATTATATTTTTTTCTAACTGAACTTCTCCAAAGCTCTTCAGGAATCATTACAACTAGCCCTCGACTTACAACCATTTGTTTAACAACAAGAAGTGCAACAACATTGAAAAATGTGACTTACGACCAATTCTTGCACTTACAACCACTGCAGCATCCCTAGAGTCATGAGATCAAAATTTGAGCACTTGCAAACAGGCATGCATTTACAAAAGTTGCAGCATCCCAGAGTCAGATGATCATCATATACTGTCTGTCAGCCACCTTCTGACAAGCAAAGTCAATGAGGGAAACCCGATTTATTTAACTTCTGCATGATCCACTAAAAGCTGCAATCATTAAACAATCTACAACAAAAAAATGTTGTGAAATAGAGTGAGACTCGCTTAACAACTGCCTTATTTAGCAATGGAAATTCTGGTCCCAACTGTGGTTGTAAATCAAGGATTACCTGCAGAAAAATGGTTAGCACAATCTTTGGAGGTTAACTCCATCTTCTAAACCAAAACTAGAGAAACTTCACCACAGCTTAGCAGATATCTGAATTGGATCACATGTGTTTGGTAAGTGATGGTTTGTATTTAAGCTTTGCTGAGACCTTAATAGCAAATTTCAAGCTTTTAAAATAATAGGGGGGGGGGAATCACAATTTCAAAAGAACATTGCACCACATCAGGTAGTCAAAAGATCTCAAAGAAATCCATGGGAGGTGGATGAGATCCAGAGTCTGAGTTCTTGGATCTTGCCACCAAGATCCTGTTTGTTTGTTTAGAAAACTTATATTGCTCATGATAGATATGAGAACTATGAACCATTCCACTGTTGAGAGCCTTCCCATAGATAGAACAATAGAATCATAGGGTTCAAACAGGAGTATAAATCCTTCCATTCCCCATCATCCAGGCAGAGCTGAAGAAGCTTCTTGGATGAAAAGCAAAACATCTTCAAAGAAAAACCTGGATGACTGAGCATCTCCATAGACATTCTGAACAAATGGTTGTTCAATCTCTTTTTTAAAACCTCCAGTGACGGAGTACCCACAACTTCTGGAGGCAAGTCATTCCACTGATTGTTCTCACTGTAGGAAATTTCTCCTTAGTTCTAGGTTGCTTCTCTCTTTGTTAGTTGTCCTGCCTTCAGGTGATTTGGACATATATTATATGGCTAACTATGTTATGCATGTTAATCCTAGGTAAATCACAACATGTTCCCCAAATAAGGTCATCAAGGCAATGTTAGTAGTGGCAACTAGGCTTTCAATCATTTTGGGTTTTTTTTCTATTTCACAACATTTTCATCAAACATTAATTGAACGTGGAGTACAGGGTTTGCAGGCCACCAGCAGAGGGTAGCAGAGAGTTGCAGAAACCCAAAGGAGATGAAGCCTAAAGCTCTCCTTAAACAGGTCTGAAAGCTCTCCTGTTCTCCTGGCCAAGAAGTGGTTGGGCAACAAATGAAGAGGTCATTATGCAAGTCAGTAGCGCCCTT
>JANHFK010002295.1:127995-147693 GCA_036250565.1 Sibynophis collaris | reverse complement strand
TCAGAAAAAAAGCTTCTGAAATGGGGTTTCAGAGGCTGAAAAAGAAGCAAGGCACAGAGCTCACAACCAATGAACCTGTTGCTAAAATTCACCTCTGGGAACAGCTGATTAGGGGTATTCGGGGAGGCTGATCCATCCGCCAATCAGCTTTTTTCTTATTTTCCTCCCCAAAAACTAAGGTGCATCTTATACTCCGGTGCGTCTTATAGTCCGAAAAATATGGTATATACATAAATACATATTGCTTCAGTATCATTCATGTTAATTTATATTATTTCATAACTATGTCAAATGACACATTTAGATGAAAATTAGACCAATTCAGATTGAATGGGTATTTGGCTTGGGACCAGGTTTTCTGAGGGACCATCTCTTGCCGGTCATATCTACCCAACCCATCAGAGTGGGGAGGCAGGGAATGCTGCGGGTCCCATCCCCAAGGGAGGTACACCTGGTGGGACACAGAAGAAGGGCTTCTCCTTGGTAGCTCCCTCTCTCTGGAACATCATTCCCCCAAAGATTAGAATGGCCCCAACTCTAATACTCTTCGGTAAGGTGCTGAAAATATGGTTCTGCCAGCGAGCCTGGGGAACCCAGAGTGGGATGGAGCCCATTGCTGTCACTGGGCAGGGGGTGGGGGTGATTTTATTATATTATACTATATTAATTTATTTGATTCTTTTAGTTTTATTGTTTTAAATGTGGTTTTATATTCTGTAAGCCACCTTGAGTCGCCATGGGCAAATAGGCAGCAATATAAATTCAATAAATAAATAAATAAAACAGGCACTGTTTTTCCACTTTTCCCCAACAGTCCATTAAATCATGGGTTGATTCCATGTCAATTACTACTTTACTTTTATTGCGAGATTATAATACTTTCTAATTATGGTTTTTTGGCTTTGAGTGGTGATAGTAGAGATCTATGACAACTCACCACATACAACTCGCCATGGCTAACCTGCCACGGGACAACCTGCCACAGGAAAAGAGTTATACTAATATCAAAGAAATGGTGGAATAGAATCATTAAAGAAAGAAAGCAAAAGGAGGGACAAAAGTGAAATGTGAATGACAAAAATTAAAATAAATTTTAAATTATTTTAAATAATTAAATTGAATTGTTGAATTGTCTTGTGATGAGTTGTCCTATGGTGAGTTGGCCATGGTAAGTTGGCCATGGCAAGGTGACTGCAACATGTTGGTAGGTATCTTAGTGTTGGTATACTAGTTGCATTTATATGATTATGAGAATCACTTTGTAAAGACTTTTCCTTAACCAGTAGCATCAATCACTGAATCAATACCTGAATTAAGTCGAGGAAAGAAACACCAGATGACTCCAACAGTACTTGAATCAAAACAGCATCCTCTGTTGTAGCATTCCTGAGCACTGATGTAGGGGTATCCACAATTCGTTCTGGCATTTGGTTGCACTTGGCATTGTTCTGGAACTGTTAAATACAGTCTAAATTACTCCAGTAGATTAATGTATTTCAGAAAGGTAAAGCCATTAGGGTATTTGATTTATTAAAAAGATTCTATGCTCAAGTTTAAATGCTAAATATTCTTAAAAACAGGTAAAGAATATAAATCCTTCCATTCCCCCAATATCCTATCAAAGCTGAAGAAGCTTCTTGGATGAGAAGCAAAACGCCTTCAAAACAAAAAACAAGAAAGTCCAGTTGCCTCCTGAAAAAGCACCTTTGGGTTAAAAACAGATCGATCAAGTCTAGAATTGTCCTTAGATACGTTGATGATTTAGACAGGGCAGCAAGTGCAACCCTTCCCTTAGATTCAAGGTACTTACTTACTTACTTACTTCTTCAAATTTATATAAGTCAAGAAGTTTGGCTACCTGAGGATGAACATCTATAAAAATATTGTAACAAAGATTATGTACTAGGAATCCCAGGGAGATTCTGCCTCCCCGTCACAGTGTTATCAAATGCTGACAAAATTAATATCGATGGCAAAAGGCTGCTGCAGAAAGCGTAGAATAGGCAGCTTTTATATAAATTGAATCAATAATTCCCAGTAAACATTTTTAAAAAGTTCTACTCACGTAATTTCAGGAAAAACCCATTAGCCAGGCTGCTGAATCCTAAGAAAAGGACCATCACCAGTAAACAAAACTTCTTCTGGTCCATGGCAGCTTGCTTTTCTCTGTCAGGAACCTTCACTGTTCCACAAGAAATGAACTATGCAAGGTCTAGGCAAAAGATTTGCTGAGAATAATTTTTATACTAGCCTGTTTGTTCAATCTTTTAAGGTAATGTTTGTCTTTGGAGGGCTTTTTATGTCCTCATAACTCCACCTTTGTTTTGATACAAAGATTTCTATGTATACCCAGATATAGTATCAAAATGTGGTAATGAGGGATTTACTATTAGTAGGAAGATTATGTAGCAAGAGATATCAGCCTCTCTTCTGGTGGCAAATGCATAAATAATACTATTCTTTCTTATCTGCTGAGCTTGTGCTCTTTTCGGATCTTTTGAAAGGACTTGGGTAACCTTTGCCAAAGGCTGAAAATTTCACTTAGTCATTCAAAATATTGCATAGTCCACCTATTTTCTCTTGACCCAATCTATTTCCTTTGATCTTGTCAATGTCTTGAATTTAGTCATTGGCATCTCATCTGGACTGTATACCTTTTTGTGCTCCCCCAAACGTAAGTCTTCTTTCATTACTGAGATAGAAACCAAAGTTGTCATTCTCCATTACAGCAGGAAGCATACTTTATTATGGCCTTTATTCAACAGAACTCAAAAGAAAAGCTTACCCTAGAGATATACAGCTAATTATTAGTACTTATCTCTCTATATAATTAAACTAAAGCAAGTCTAATTTTGTTCTAGCTGGCAAAATATAGATTTGGGATTATCTGATGAGATAGTAACGAACACAGTTTAAATTATATACATTTATACTTAATGGAAATATATATTTAAGATGGTGCAATAAGTGGCAAATATATTTGGGATGTTTAGTACAAACAAAATGGCAGTTGATGATTCATTATGATTAATTAATTGGCCAAAGGTGGAGCTGAAATTATTGCAAAGTTCTTCCTGGTCATTATTTGAAGATTTGAACATTCCCTTAGTATCCAGAACTATAGGCTGAACTATGAAATAATAATTTAAAACATTTCCAGAAGAAAGCAGTAGTAAATCACTTCTGCCATACTTCCAAGAAAATTGCATCAATTCAGACACCAGGAGTTAGGCTCTACCAGAAAGGATCTTGTTTATATATAGATATAGATATTTAAACTTTTCTTCTGATTTAGTCATGCTAAATAAAAAACCAAACCCTAAATGAACTAATATTGGTAAATCTTTTGTATCTATTCAGGTTACAACAATATTTTTGAGAAATAGCAACCTTGCAGTTTCTTAAACCCAATTAAATTCAGCAAGAGCAGATGTTATATCCAAAAGTGGTCATTCAGGAAGAGTCCAGAACTCTGTCCTTCATTTCTCAGAATAATTTCTGCGATATTTCAATATTTATTTCAAAATATATTTAGAATTTGAATTGTGTTTTCATTCTAATCAATTTAATTTGAATTATTGATTCAATTTGATTATAGGTTATCTGTACAAGCCTATACCGCCAAGAAATTTTCTGATCTATTCAGGAGTAATAAATTACATTATTTAAGATAGCGAGCCAACTGTGAAAGTCCATTTGATTTAGATGTCATTCAATTGTCTTCAAATCTGAACTCAATTTTTGAACAATATTATTTATTAGTACGTCAATCACAACTGATCATTTCTTCATCTTTTGGTAAAGTGAATATGAGTAAATTTCTGAATCAGAAATTGTTCTGATTCAAGTTAGTTCTTCAATTTATAGTTGTACTGATTACAAAGACCTTGAGGCTTGAAAAAAATCAAAGGCACTTGAAAAAGGACTCCTGTCTTTGGCAGGGTTTGCACCAGATGACCTCCAAGGTCCCTTCCAGGCCTATGATTCTATGACTCAGATAAGTGCCAGTTGAAAGACAATTTAAAAAAGTATAGCTAGTTCCTGCTAGCTGCATGCTTAAAACAACATATAGCAGTGATGGCGAACCTATGGCACGGGTGTTACAGGTGGCACGTGGAGCCATATCGATGGGCACACAAGCATTGCCCTAGCTCAGCTGCAGCATGCATGCACGCACCAGCCAGCTGATTTTCGGGCCTTCCGGGCCCACTGGAAGTCAGGAAACAGGCTGTTTCCTGCCTCCGGAGGGCCTCCGGGGGGTGGGGAAGGCCTGTTTTTCCCATCTTCCCCCCCCAGAAGGCCTCTGAAGGCTGGGGGTGGGGCACATTGAATTATGGGTGTGGGCACAAGTGCGTGCGACCCATCCATGTTCCTCCCGCTTTTGGCATGTGACGGCAAAAAGGTTAGCCATCACTGCTCTAGCACCACTCATTTAGGAGGCAAATCGTTAGCATGAAACTGGTTTGGATCTTGTCAATTTTAGGCAGCAGCTGAAAGCTGGGCCAGCCTTCTGATCAACTAATTAAGATCACAGAGTTGGTCTTCTTAACTTGTGGTGAGCACTTTTAGGGCCACCTGGGCTCTGAGAAGAGCAGCTGAGGAAGAAGGAAATCTCTCTGCTCTGTGAGGAGATGGGAAAACAAAAAATGGGTCCGGCACAGGAGTTGTACTGACTGATTGTAATGGTGAACACGTGACAGAAAGAGAGGACCTTGGAAGGTTGTAAGTGTGTGAATTGGTCACAAAGTTACTTTTTCATCACTGTTGTAACTGAAAACAGTCGCTGTTGAATGCAGGGAGGAGAAGTGGGGGGAGATACTGCAAAAAAATCCCACAACAACGACAAATCACTGAACCGTGATTCCAGCGTAGTTTATGGTGTGTAGATTTCTGCCAAAATATTATAAGAGGAAATACTTGACACCTCTATGACTACTATGATACTACAGCATTTTCATTTATTTTACAAAATGAGTTCAGAAGCCATCTCAAATTTCAGAATCCTCATTTAAAAAATCAGTTTAACTTAAACTTTCATTCACATAGCATGTCTAAACAGCATTTTTGCATTCACAGATTTCAAACAGTTTGCGCTTTTACAGTTCATTAGACAGAGCAGTGAGCTAAATATCACAACTCCCTAGTTCAAGAGGAAAGCAATATTATAGCCAAATAAAATATACCCTCAGAAAAAGATCTAACAATCTGCAAATGATTAATTAGGGGGAGGTGTTTTCTAAGTTACTGTCCTGGGTAGAAAAAAAATAAATTATGTGTAGACTGTAATAAATGCATTCAACAAGATATAATCTAGCTGTACTCCATCCTACAACATTTTATTATTCTGGTCATGTAGAAATAGAATTTACAATACAAACTGTCATGGAGAAGAAATGGTAAATCCTACCTTTTTAAAAATTATTTACAAAAAATAGACTTGAACGAACAAATCAATTTGCAACTACCTTTTCTGACAAATATAAATGAAATATCTATATAAAACATTATATTAACAACACTTTGTCTAGTAATGATTATTAATTCCTTATAACATAAAAACTTAAATAGTGATCCACTGAGAATGCTAAAACTGAAGTCAAATACCAAGTTCTGGAAAGAGAAAATTCAACTGAATTCATATGTAGCCTTTTATGGAAAGAGGCTACACTAGAGAAACTCTTCTAGGATGCAACAACTTGCTACAGCAACTCGCCACGGGGCAATTCAACAAATACAAATTTGAATTGATTTCAATAGAACCATGGCATAATAAATAAAGAAGTCAATCCAGAAATACAAGAGTTACAATAATTTCGACAAAAATGTGGCCACCTATAATAAAAGCAATTGAATGAAACTATTAACACAGCATTGAATTATCCCACAACAAATTGGCCACGGCAAGTTGTCCTAAACCCAACCTCTTCACTGTTAACTAGGGATCTAACATTGCCTAAATATCTTCCAAGAAATACAGCAATATTATCATAACTGTGCAAAGCTAGGGAAACAAATGTGGTTATTTCTATATTATCCTGCATTTAAAAATATTAGTTACCGCTCTGACCTACTAATATCCCTTTCAATTAATTTTAACAGGAAAAAGGGAATTACCGAAATTTGTCTATTACTAGATCAGTCCTCAATCATTACAGGAAAAGTGACCAAAACATGACTTTTTTATATAGCTCGATGTTAAATATATTTAGTGGAAATTTTACTGTTACTATGTTGATTCCTTAAAAATGCAAGGTTATTAATGTTTCATCAATGGACTGTGACTGTAAATGAATAAATAATAATATATTAGTCTATCGGCTAATATCATGCTTAGACTATTCTAATGTGTTAAATTCAAATTGAAATGCTCAGGTAGTTTAATCTGAATGCTTCTTAGCTCAAAAATGCTGGTCTTATTGTTAAGGATTCCTGATTTCAAAGCATAATTTACTATATACAGTATAGGCCTGCCTGGTACTAAGTTCTTTGAGATGTCGATTCTTAATATTAACCTCATAAAAATCAACACATTTATCTGACACTGTTTAGTTATAGAACATACAGGGGCACAATGCATTTAATATACAATGAATGGATGAAATTTACCCATGCATTTAATTCAATGAATAAACCTGTTTTGCTTGTCCTGGGGTTTCTATTTCAGGCTTCCCAACTTACGATCTTCCCAGTGATTGGGACAGAAACATCTAGAATTCTTGCTGAAAATTGTGAGTGTTGCATTCTCAACATGTCTACAAAATGGCAAAGTGATAAAGATTAAATACACTGCTATCAATTCAAAAGCTCAGACTGAAAAATCCTTTTTGTAAAGATAAACATGTGCTAAAATTTCTGCTTCTTCTGGGTCACTAGGAACTTTCACCAACTTGCCTAATTTCCTATGGCAAAGGGAAGTGTTTGGGCTTGAAAATGACTCACAAAGCTACTCCTTGTTCTCCACCAACAAAGGCCAACTAATTCTTAAGATGTCTCAGAAATCAGATGCCATGGAAGTCACAGTCTCCTTTCCATGATTGGCATTATACCTCCATCATTGAAACAGACAGCAATCTTATATAAAAATTGGCTGAATACAGGGGAAGTCAATTGCCATGGGGCCAACTGCAATTACTCATATGCCTTTAATTATAAAATGCTCAGCCTCTTTGGGTATCAAAGCAGCTTTTAAATATTCCAAATGATCTCTACTTCCATGGACTGAACAAGCTGGAAAAAAAGGAAGCAGGCATGTCCAGACAAATTCTAGTGTTGCTTATCAGCATGAAGCTCTACACAACTTTCAAAGGAATGAATCCCAGTTCCAATTTGCAGTTCAGCTGGTCTTCGGTAGATAACATGTCCTGGTGTGGAACACCTCAGAACAGCAGCAATTATGTGTGGATTTTAAAAAATCACCTTTCAATTATTCCCCTATTCTTATTGCCGTCGAAATGGGACCTGAAGAATCAATAAAGCTGCATATCTCTGGGTCACGGTACAGTGTATTTGTATTGGTACTAAATTACTACAACAGGCAGCACTCCTGACAAATCAGTGGTTCCAAGGGAATCAACCTTTGTTGACACAGAAAGACAGCTTTGCCTGGAAGGGGCCAAGCTATACGTACCCAATGCTATACGTTTACAAGTGCTGCGTCAATGTCATGATGTTCGCTCAGCTAAGCATTTTGATTTTCTCAAGACTCTGCATTTAACCAAGCCCACCAATTCTGGTGGGCTCAGATGAAGAAGGACATTGAGGATTACGTGAATAGTTGTATTGTGTGCACAAGCCTGAAGACCTGGCCCGGATGACTTCCTAGCCTGTTACAACCGGTGACCGATCCTGTCCGTCCATGGGAACAGGTAGCCATGGACTTTATTGTAGACCTACCTGAAAGTCAGGGTTGTAAGGTGATCTGGACGGTAATAGACCTGCTTTCTAAACAATTTTGTAGCATGTACTGGACTTCTGTCCACTAAGAAGTTGGCAAAAGTGTTTATAGCTGTTTATATGTATGGCGTTCCGAGCAGGATAATTTCAGGCTGAGGAGTACAGTTTACCACCTGGTTCTGGCGCAACTTTGTAACAATGATAGTATCATCACAGGGCCTTAGTTCAGCATTCCACAATCAACGGAGCTTCAGAAAGAGCGAATGAGATAGTAGAGCGCTATCTGATGTGCTACATTAAGTATCAGCAGACCAATTGGGCTGGCCTACTCCCCTTCACGGAAGTTGCATACAACAACGCACTTCACAGCAGTACAGGATTTACCCCTTTTCGTGTAGCCACTGGGGGGAAGTTTGTTCCAATTACAGAGTGTCCCCAGGTGAGCCCCAAAGATATGAGTTCGCAGAAGTGGATAGGCCGGATGCAAAAAGTATGGGAAACAGTGAAAACCGTGTTATACCATGCAGCCAGAAAATAAAAACAACATGCAGATAAGAAGCAGAGGACACAACCACCATTTTTTGTGGGTCAGAGGGTATACCTCTCCACCAAATATCTTAGGTTAACCGTGCCATGTAAGAAACTCGGCCCTAAATTCATTGGACCTTTCTCCATCATGAAGGTTATAAACCCCATCACGATACAGCTGAAACTTCCCCACTTATTAGGGAAAAAGCATCCAGTCTTCCACTGCAGCTTGCTCCAGCCAGTCTGGCTGTCCCACATCAGGGGAGTTCCTGCACAGCCGTCTCCACTCGTGACCATGGGCAGGGAACAGTATTATGAGGTAAAAGATATATTAGAAACCAGATGGCATAGAGGACAGTTGCAATACCTCATCCTCTGGAAGGGGTATCCCCTGTCGGAAGCCTCATGGGTTCCCAGTGCAGACATTAGGGCACCTCGGCTGGTAACCAAGTTCCACCACAAGCATCCGAATAAAGCCGGGTGGGGAAGGGCCCTCTATCTCGCTCCTAACCACAACCTCTCTCTTCCAGATGCCATCCCCATTGTAGAGGGGCCACATGTCAGGTACGTCATGCCTGTCGGTCCAGAGCTGCCATTCTGGCAGGGGGAGCCATGGCAGGAGATCATTTGGCTGCCCAGGATTGTGCTCAACAGCTGTTTGGTGGAGTTGGCAGTGTGGGCATCACCAGCGGTGACCAGCAGAAGCACCAGACAGCAATAAACGCCAGCGTGGGCATCTCTGGTGGTGCGGCGGAAGCGCAGCAGGCTGCAGGAGCACCCAGAATGCAATTAAGAAACATGAACTGCTGGAAAGCCCTCCAGCCGGGGAACAGATGCCAAAGATAACCAATATCTGGGGCCACATGCTGACAGGGAGGTGTGCGAGAGGGGTGTGTGGTGGGGGAATGATTAAAAGGTGGTGGGGAGCACCAGATGTTAGCTCTGACAATTCCTTTTCATTGCATTATTGCTTTGGTAGTCAGTGAGTGCCGGAGGAGATAAAGTACATTGCAAACAGGATTCCTGTTTGAGGGTTTTTTTTCCCCTTTGGAACCTGACAAACAATTTAATCTGAATTAATTTTCAACCGCTTCAACATCTTGAGATTTCACTATCCCAAGGCATTCCAGGAGAAAGGCCCTTCAGACAGTGTTACAGGTCTTCTCCTAAGTGTTCGCCAGAGTGTGGAATATAATCCTTGAGTGTTGCTTATGGACTCCACTTTTTCTGTCTCTAGAAGCCTCAAAACGCTTCTCTCAACATTATTAACAGAGGGCTATATAGATTTAACATTTTTGAACTTTTTTTCTACTTTTTTAATGTTTGCTCCCTTGAAGATTTACCATAATTAAGCAAAAGGTTGGGAAACAAGTCACATAAATGCATATTGTCAGTTCTACCTGGTTTCAATACAGTTTTAGTCCCTTTTTTATTTTTTTATTTTGAGTACACGTAAAAAAGATCCTTTGGGGAAGGAACAAGGCCCATCGTTAAAAGTCAGACGTTCCAAATGATGTGGCACTAGGTTCATTCATTAGATCAAATTACTGCGGTATCTAAAGTCATCTAGATCACTAAATCCAAAAATGCCGGGCAGCAAAGAGAAAGCAAAGAAAAACAGCTCAGGTTTTTCCATTTCAATACACTGAAATGCTTGGAAGAAAACACTGAAAGTGAAATTCATTTTCTGTTCCATTGGCGTCCAAGAAAAATAGAGCTAAAGCTTATATATAAGGAGTGCCTGCTTGCTTAGTACAAAATACTTCTTGGGTTTCAGGTTACACCAAGTGCAGAACCAGCAGTATAATAACAAAAAGTGGATCTCTGTCACGCTAAAGAATGATAAAGTTGTTCTCGTAATTCGTTTTCCGGAATATAAACTAGATTCCAGCAGTGCATCCGCCTTAACGGTTTCTACTGATCTACTTTGACTTGAATATATAAAAACAGTCAGCCTGAGCCCAGATCTACGTGCCAAGTTTCAGTCTGCAGCAAACTTCAAAGAGGAAAGACATAAACTCATGGAAAAAGGGGTTGTAATGGAACTATTGACCCAGTGGTTATCTATAGTTAGCAATATTAATTACTGGCCAAACCTATTTGGAGAGCCAGTTTGGTGTAGTGGTTAAAGCAACAGGCTAGAAACCTGGAGATGGGGAGTTCCAGTCCTGCCTTAGGCACAAAGCCAGCTGGGTGACTTGAGGCCGGTCATTCTATCTCAGTCCTATGAAGGATGCAATAGCAAACTGAAATCTTGCCAAGAAAATTGCAGAAATTTGTGCAGACAGTTGCCAAAAGGAGCAACCCCACCTTTATTTGTCCTCTCCTAATACTGTAAAATAATACCTAAATATCTATTTAGAAATGGTATGTTACACTTCAACAAATATTGCAGAATACTATGGGATAAAATATTTTAATACAAAGTCTTTCCTTCTCTGATAAGATTTCTATATTGTTACTTAATAAATAAGTTATTTACTAACTGACCCCAATGAAAAAGATTCCCAGCAGTTCATATAATAAAATCTCCTAAACAATAAAGTATTCCATAGCACAGTGAAGTACAAAGATAAGAAAAAGAATAAATAACATTTGTTTGCAAGTATTTATTAGAAGACTTTACAAATCTAATTTTCTGGAAATTGAATTAAGAATAAAAAATAAATAAAAGGAAACAGCAAAGAGAATGGGAAAATACTACTGCATTGTGTCTCCTTCTTTCCTATACTTCTTATGGAATATGCAAATACCTGGCTACATTTGGGGGGGAGACACGACAATACTGTTTTGCAACTTGTCTGATAATTCTTTCAGGTTGGGGGATGGAGTAAAAAAAAGAGCTTAACCTAAAAGAACTCAAGTCAAATTGCATCTCCCTGCTTGAGAGGTCTCCAGGTTAACAGCGCAGTTAGTTTGAAATATGGCATTTTACAGTGGCAAGTAGTATTTTTCCTACATTTTAGTTCCTGCTGTTTTGAACAGCACCACCAAGTGTGACCATTTAAAAGACACTATATATTTTCAAAGCAAGAGTCTGCTCCAAATAAAAAATAGTAATCAAAATACTCCATGTGCTACACTTCCTTAGCTGCATTCTCCCCCAACCACATCATGTATCGCATCTAAACTGTAGGCATCATCCAGTAAAAACATACATATTTTATATTGATAGTAGGGGGGAAAGTTCTCTTGCAAGCAGATTGCTGTGGACATGGAGACAGTCCCCAGCTGAGCTTAAAATAAAGTCAAAACAAAACCAAAGTTCCTTCAGAGACATTGAGCAAACTAATTTCACAAAGAGGATTAAATTAAAAAGAATGTGGAGAAGAGTTACAAAAAGAACTGTACAAAATGGTCAGTGCAGTCAATAAAATTGCAACTTGAAATAACTTCTCAGACTGCCCTACTACCAGATGGATATCCACGTATACATACCGTCAACCATTAATTCCATTACCTGAAATCTGTCATTGGTCTTAATTATATTTCTGCCTACTAATAATCTCCATGGTTGTCCAATTCACAGAAACACATGACAATTTATTATTTCCATTAAGTGAAAGCATATCACATGCAACTATGTCGACGCTGTTGATATGGGATGGAGATACTCTGCTTCAGCGAGGACAGAGAAAACGACAAGGGCAGCCTTAATGGATTGAAAGCACAAAGTTTCAATCTGAAGTGAAGTTAAAGTCGAGAAGGGCCCCCAAATGAGCAGACTATAATTGACTTTGTCCCTGATTCTGAATCTACATTCCTTCATTGAGGATATATCTACCAGGGTGTAAAGATTTTTTTTTTAGTTAATACCAAGATTTGAAGATTGTCATCTTCAAATTTTGCTAAATCCCTCAAGTACTGGCCTTATTAACTTGAATTCCTGATAGTCATACATTTACCATAATCTAGAACAGCTACAGATTACAATTGTTTTTGAAAAATTGGCTTCAAACTAAAAGCAAGGGGAGTCTGGTTTTCCGATTAATGCATTTTATTAAGAGGCCTAAGTTTTCTTGAGATCTTTAGACTAATAATTTTGATTTCATAGAAAATTCAACAAAAATTACAGCACAAAGATGACTCAGCAAAGAGATCACTCAAAGGGACACAGTCTTTTTTTGACAGAAAAGTATCATGTTAGTTTACCCAAATATGGGATCCTAGGGAATTATGGGATCCTGGGAATTCATAATATCAGTTGATAACATTTTTTTAGAAAGAGGGACTACAACTTAAAAAACTTGTTGCTGCAACAATTAGTCAAATTTGCACAAAAGACAGTTATGGAAGCCAAAAATATAACTGAAGGCCCCCTTAATAAATGTGAATTTTTATCTGATTATATAACATTTTAAAAATTACCACTAGTTATTTCAAAAGTCAAAGCAGCAGCTTCCAACTTTTGAAGAATTTATGGATAGATTTAGACTTTAGGGCAGGGATCTGCAACCTTAAACACTCAAAGAGCCACTTGGGCCTGTTTCCCACAGAAAACAAAACACCAGGAGCCACAAAACTTGGGTGGCCATGGCCAACTCGATATCACTCACTCCCACCCAGTCACATGACACCCCCAGCCATGCTACCCAGGTTTTGTGGCTCCAGGTATTTTCTTTTAAACAGGTCTCTCTCTCTCTCTCTCTTTCCACCCCCCCTCATCTTTCTCCCTCTCCCTCTTTATCTCTCTTTCTCCCTCACTTTTTCCCTCCTACTCTCATCTTTCCTCCTCCCTCCCTCCCTCTCTCTTTCTCCCTCTCTTTTTCCTTCTCTTTCTCATCTTTCTCCCTCTCTCTTTCTCCCTCTCCCTTTCTTCTCTTTCTCCCTCTCTGTTTCTCTCTTCCTCTCATCTTTCTCCCTCTCTCTTTCTCCCTCTCTTTCTTTCTCCCTCTCTCATCTTTCCACACTCGTTTCTTTCTCCCTCTCTCTCTCATCTCTTTCTCCCTCCCTCTCATCTTTCTCCCTCTCTCTCTTTCTTATCTTTCTCCCTCATCTCACTCTCTCATCTTTCTTCCTCTCCTCTCTTTCTCATCTCCCTCCCTCCCTCTCAACTTTTTCCTTTTCCCCTCTCCCCTCCTCCTCACTCCTCGCCTGCCCTGAGAAGAGAAAGGCGGTGGAGGTGAATGGAGACTCGCTCCCTATTTCAGACCGGAAGCTTGCCTCTTTTTCTGGCCCTTGTTGGGAGATGCGTGACTTTCTCCACCTAAAACATCGGCTGGGCCGCCTCAGCCGATGTTCCACATCGTAATGGGCTCCAAGAGGAGGAGGAGGGAATGCCATCTCCCCCATTGTGCAGCATCGTAAGTTAAGTACAAGAGCAGCAAGCAGCCATTGAGACAGCAAAAGGAATTTGGGGAGACGCGCAACTTTCTCAGCTCTGAGACACCGGCTGGGGCATGTCTACCCGTATTCCTCTCACCACCTCCATGGGGGAGATGGCGTCCCCTCCTCCTCCTCCTCCTGAGCCCATGCAGCATTGGCTACAGCCAGGCGGCCCAGCTAGTGTCCCAGCACAGAGCAAAGTCATGCATCTCCCCCAGCAGCCAAGGTCCACACAGCACCAACAGGGGCCAGAAAAAGAGGCAAGGCACTCCTGCTCTGGAATACGGAGCAAGTCTCTATCCGTTGCAGTCACCCTTCCCTTCTCAGGGCAGGCGAGGAGTGAGAAGGAGGGGTGGGGCACCCAGTGGTGAGATCATCTGATAGGGAGCCGCAGGAGAGGGCCAAAGAGCCGCATGTTGCTGACCCCCATCTTAGGGGAAAATCCATGATATAACCACAAGTGACTATTGTGAGAATCTGATATCAGTGATCTGGGAATCAAACAGAAAGACTATAGTACACATTTTGAAGCTTCAGGGTCACAGACATCCCTCTCCCCCAAAAAAACATTAACTTGATTATCCAAAGGTCCTCCAGAATTTACTAATTAACAAAGTTGAGATAGCTGAAAGAAAAATATTTAACGTATTTGGCCACGTATCAGATCATCTGGAGCAGAGTCATCAACCCCTGGTCCGCAGTCCGGTACCACTAAGTAGCCTGTCGAGAACCAGGCCACACAAGCAGTGGACAAGCTTGCAAAGTTCTATTTGGAAAGTTACCGGCGAGTATGTGAAACCATCCTGTCCTTTGCTGTCGTCACTGCCGGTCTACAGATCCTGAAAAGTTGGGGAATACTGAACTAGAGAAAAGATCTTCCAGGAGATGAAGGAAGCCAACACCAAGGAGGGACTGCTTTTCAATGGCAGCTCCAAAACTTTGGAATAAGCTCTTCAGATCAGAATAGTCTCTTAATTGCAGTGGAATATAAATTGTCCTGGTGCTACTGACTTTTATTTCACCCAACCTGCTTTTAGGATACAAACCTAGGATGTCACTGAAAGACCAAGTGTGATTCATCCCCCCCCCCCCCAAAAAGAGCACTCCCAAATTCTACAGAATTTGAAAAGTTGTCCGGACTCCTATATGATTGCTCAACTTTTAGGTCCTTATCACAGGCCCCATTCTAAGTCCAGTCTGAAAAGCAACAGATAGCTAGAAGGCCCTTGTAGATTCTGGAAGGACTATTTCAGTCATTCACCCCCACTCCAATATTAACAAATTTGTAAAAAAATATTTTATTCAGTCAATTCAAATTTTTCTTATCTATTTTACGTGCATGATGTTTGCAGCTGAATCATTTGATAACATTTGACTTATTTACTCTAAAATGTCCTGATACTGCCAGTGAAATATGAGATTTAAATATGAATAATACATTAATCAATAAGTGGAACAAAACAATCCTAGGCAACTGATGTTATATACTCAGCCTGAAGCCTGGTATTCCTGATGCCATTTTGATGAAATTCCTAGAAATGAGGAAGCTCTTCTGGTTCAAGGATTGAGGTTTCCATAAATTAGATTAATGAGTTTTTTAAAAAACCACTGCATTCTTTTTCAAGCTATGCTATTCAAACTTAATTGCTCTGACATGAAGCCAGGTCAAACAGTCAGAAATAGCAATAACTCTTCAATCAATAGTTCCAATGTTCAGCCTCAAAACAATGTATGCTCTAAGCATTATGCCCTCTTTCATCCATTAGAAAACACCAACAGATTTTTAAAAATAATTTGTACATGGAAAGGTAGATTCAATTCAATTATAGCTTGACATGTATATAGCTTTTAAGTCCACATTGCTTTCAAAAGCAAAATTGTTATCATGTAACTATTAAATATGTAATTTGAAAAGCAATTCTTAAAAACATTCCTATTAATAAGATGCACCTGAGCCTGAAACTTGTTTTGTTTTTTTTTAAGAAAAGAGAAATGTTGAGATAACTGGGCCAACCATATTTAGTGGTCTTATTTACTATCTTGAAAAATAAGTAGCATATACATTTTTAAATTGTACTGACATGGTATTGTATAATTCAGCACTAGAATGATTGTTATGCATGAATTAATGAAAAATTAGCATACAAATGTATAATACAGCAAGCAAGTTGAAGTAGCTGCTGTAACCAAGTCCTACATGCCTTTACCAATATTATTCATTGCTGCAGGAATCAAACAGATGAAAAATTCTAAATTAGATGAAAGGCAAATATAATTATAATATAAAGAGGAACCACTCATAAAAGCAAACATGTTTTCCAACATTAAGCCTGTGCCATAGAAAGTTATACTCAAGAACGACAAAGCACACAGTGAAATGAAGAAATAAGATAAGAGTTACCTAATTAAGTCTGAGAACCGAAGTAAATCAGATGTGCAGAAAAAGTTCAAAAAGGTCAAGCTTCAACTTTAGCGCTATGATATTAAAGCTAAAGTTGTGAGTTTTTAAAAACAAACTACGCAAAATATATGTTAAGAGATTAAACAATATGGAAGAGTAAACCTTTGGGATTTTTCTATAAATGAACATTACAGAAATTAAAATTAACATTATGACCCTATAATTTCAATTTCTATTGAAAGAGACAATTGGTGAGTTAAACTATCGAAGTTACATTGCCATGCATTTTTTCGTAGTCCTCCTCCTCCTCCCCCTCCTCCAGCAAACAGAGTAGACCAATAGATCCAGCAGAACAATTCTGACCACAGCCAGCTAGCCAAATTCTACTTTAAAGTTCAACCAGCAGTCTTGGTTCAGATTACTTTAACCACTTGTGACAAGAGTTAAACCCTAATTTACAAGAATTAATCTATATTATGGGGTTTCAGCCAGTCCTTTCAGATTTCCATGGTACTAGCTCCTTTTTCTTAACCCTATTCTCTTCAATCATATGGGAGAAGGAACACAAATAAGTGAAAAAGAAAGAAAAGCTTATTCCATCAAAAGCATTGGAGCAGAGCTAAGTGAAGTTTAAAAGAAGAGCAACCAAAATGAAACTGCTAGGAATTATAGGGTGATCTGCCAGGAATCTGTTCATGTCTATGAGCAAATCTGTTTTTACCCGTTCTTTCACTATGGTCCTTCCTTAGTAAAAAATCAAATATTCAGAACAAATTAGAAGAACAGAAAGCGTGAAGCCAGAAAATAATGATCCCATACTCCAAGAAGAAAGCTTGTAAACTATCAAATAACTTGCATTCCAGTCATGAAATGTACCTGTATTTGTAAATGTAAATGTACCTGTATTTGTTCCAAAAAAAGAGAAACAGACAAAAGTAGGCTTGTAGATATTTGAGAAATACTACTTCGATATTGCTTTGCTTTTTGCTAAAGTGAATTACAGCTAGTCCTTGATTTACGACGATTCAGCTCCAAAATTTTGTTGCTAAGTGAGAAATTTGTTAAGTGAATTTTGTCTCATTTTACAATCTCACGTATCACAGTTGCTAAGTGAATCATTGCATTTGTTAAGTTAATAACATAGTTGTTAAGTGAATCTGGCTTTCCCATTGGCTGAAGGTGGTCACATGACCCTGGAACACTGCAACCGTCATAGATATGAGACAGTTGCCAAGCATCTGAATTTTGATCATGTGACCATGAGGATGCTGCAACAGTCGTAAGTGTGAAAAATGGTCATAAATCACTTTTTTCACTGTCGTTCGTTGTAACTTTGAACGGTCACTAAATGAACTGTTGTAAGTCAAGGACTACCTGTAGTGTACTGTGTAATGTACTGTGTCTAAAAACTGAACCGTATCATTACTTCTTTCTTTATTGTAAATTGTTAAATTTACAAAGTCATTCCTTCCCCCCCCCCCAAAATACAGAAAAGATTGACTAATTAGCAGATAAGCAGCAATTACAAATGATGTAATTAATAGCTGGTCTATTTTAGGTAATTTGTTTGAAGGAGAAGTGGAATTCAAGCACTGGAGTATTCAATGGCTAAATTGGAAGCTTAAATGGCAGAAGTAGAGGCCACCAAATATTATTTCAAGAAACCTAAGCTTTTAATAACCAGGATCAGAAAAAGAAGTAGAACCATGAAAAACAAGACAGCTTGAAACACTGCTAATCTCAATGCCTGCTTGAACCTAGGGAAAGAAAAGAGATCCAGCAATGCCACCAACATTGCTTTGACTGAATACAATTTTGATTATCCATGGGGTGGTCTAGTTCCCGGGATAGAATTCATATCCTATAATTGGATAAAATTTCTCAGGAGTTGATATTACATGGATACAGGATCAGTTGCTAATGGAGACAACAAAAACTGTGTCCAGTCCTTTTCAAGGTGCAACAGTAGTAGTCAATGGGGAAATTTTTCCCTAAGCACGCCTAGCACAATAGAAATATAGAGACATGTATACAATTTAAAACAGTTTGAAAAACAAAATGTTAGCCAGACTCTCAATATGGAAAACTGTCTTTCAGAACAACTCATTCCTCCAAGTATCAGACACACTTACTATTTAACTGCACTAGTAGGGCACTCCATGTGATCACAGCTGTTCATATCAATGTTTTCAAGAGAGTATCAGATAATAGCAAATTTCCATTTTTTTTCTAAACTTGCAATAATACTATTCAAATCTTTTCAAAGTTAGATAATCTTCCTCCCAGCATGTAAATGTTTCATTTGTATAAAAATCCATACCAATGGTGGAGAGATCAAATTTAAGGTTCTAATTTCCTTTTATTTTGAATAGCTGGAGGAAAGCAACCCCAAACACACACAAACTCCTGTCAACATTTGCAAATGAGTTGTAACAGTATATTAATTATTCCTGCCATTAACAGCAAGGTCACAAATGCAACTAAGATGGCTTGGATGGGTCAACATACAGATTTCTTTTTTAGTTCATCCTCCCCCCCCCCCTAAAAAAAACCCCCACAAGGCTTTAGGACATAAAACATCTAGGTGGGAAGAGTAGATGAAATAAATAGGGGGGAAAATGGAAGGGAAGATAGTTATTTATAACATGGAAACTAAGCAATGAGCCAAAGGAAATATATACTTACAAATATATATCAAATTAATTTAGAACTCTCACAGGATTTCTCTCTTCAGGTGATTAGGAGTTAAGAGTGAATTTTCAGCAGGATCATAACAGAAAGAAGTTTCTGTTTGTTTGTTTTAATCTGCTTTATGCCTTTGTTCCAGTCTGAATTGCCTTCTGCCAACAGTTATTATTTTTAAAAGGGAAAACAGCACACCAGGCATATAACCAATCACTCACTATGAAAAGTTCAATATCATTCTTTTCCTGTATATTTTCCCGAGCTGAATCCAGAATAAATATGTATATATATAAATGCTATGAAGTTATTGAAAACCAGATGAAATAACTATAGGCATTGATACTACTTCCCCTCCTGAAATATTTGTCCATGTTGCCATGCTCTTGGCAACTCTTTCTTTGTTTATGTAAACACAATTAAAAACACCATATATGATTTTTTTTATTATTATTATTAATAAGGATAACAAGCTCTTTTTATGTTTTTGGAAAGGGAAGAAACATGAAGGCCTGCTCTGAGAACCTGAATCCCAACTGGTTTGATCTGCTCCAGCTGTCTTCATTCTGAGACCTCCATGAATCTGTTGCCTGACTCTGTCCGAAGAATCAAGCAATACCAAGAAAAAAACATTCATACAAAACAGTAATGTCTGACAGCTGACAAAACCTAAAAGTAACATGTGCCAATTTTTCTATGTCCCTTCCTACATACAATTTTCCTATATTTATTAAGGAATCCTTTTAACAGAATATAAAAAATACAGGGAGACGACTTCCGGTTTTCGCTGGTGGCGGTCGCACGGGACATTTCCTCGTCCCGGCGACCGTTTACCGATCGCTCCGGTGGGCTCCAGAAGGGGCACAGGC
>JANHFK010002295.1:96025-112086 GCA_036250565.1 Sibynophis collaris | reverse complement strand
AGTTTTAAAATTGGAATAAAGCACAAATAATTCATTTCAGTTTCTCCTCATTTCTCTAAGGCCATCCTCAGGCTATCAGCTGCATATCTTTTAGCCCTCAGAGGATGATGTTTTAAAAAATAAAAGCGCACCACACCAATTTCCGAAACATTGCCAGCTCCTTTTTTTTGGCTAATCCTCAAGGCATTAGCTGACCTGGACTGATATCAATGAAGCTCAGCCGAGTCAGAACTAGCTAGTAATACTTGGATGGAGATCACTAAGAAATTTGGGGCTTGTCAGCTGGTCAAAAAATATCTCTGAATAATGGCAAATCGTTTCCATAGGGTTGCCAAGAAAACAAGATTGGCCTATCCGTGGAATCACCAGGAGACAACTTAAATTCAAAGGAGGTTTCATTACCATCACTATCTTAGGAGGAAAAAGATGTTGAAAAACACCAACTGAGAATGGAGCAAAGAGAAAGGAGTGGCATCAAAGCCAAACATAGCAAGAGTCTGTTCTTTTTCACTACGAGGGTGAAGTTTCGTTCTCTGAGCTTGTTCTGAAGAACACTGGCACTGACATCCACTAAACTGCGCTGAAGATGCTACCTAGCCTGGTAACAAAACATTCTGAAACCAACCAGCAAACTCAGAGAATGAATCTTTACCCTCATCCTACACCCAAGCTACAGATATTCGCCACGATTGTAAATTTTTCAACTACTCTCGTTCTTTTCCACACATTTTTCCTACTCCCTTCTCTCCAACACGTTCCTCCATACATAGGGCCATGCACACATGCTATTCCATCTATCCTACACAATTTCTCACCAAAGTCCCAAACCCGCCCCGATCTTTTGGGATGTTTCCCTCATTCAGATCTGCCAGGTTAGTCATGCTGCCACTGTGAAGTCCATTTAAAGCTTCGTTGTACTGTTCAATGCTCTGGTTGGCTTCCTGAAGGGTCTCTTGAAGCCGTGATAACTTACTCCTTGCCTGTAAGAGGAAGGATGGAACCAAGGTTAGAAAGAGTCCGCTGATTAAAAAGCTTTCATCGTCCCACCTACAGGCCTGAAGTAACAGAACAGAAACTGGAAGGAGACATTTAAGACACTTGCCTAAACCCAGTGGCAGCCCTGAAGATGCTCCAAAATAGCTTCAGGGTTCACAGGAGTCTTATGAGTTTTGTTTGCATTGCGTCTGTTACTTGGAACCCTGATACCCAGGGCAGATTAAAAGCATTCTGGACCGATGGCCTCTGCTTGAATGTACCAAGTAAAAAGGTATCCACCACCTCACTGAATAAACAGTTCTACTACCGTGTTTCCCTGAAAATACGACCTACCCCCAAAACAAGCCCCGGCCCAATTTTCATGCCTGTGCCTAATATAAGCCCTACCCCAAAAATAAGCCCTAGTTAAGCACTGGCCACCATGCATAAAAAATCAAGCTAGTGTGTGTGTGTGTGTGTGTGTGTGTGTGTGTGTGTGTGTGTAATTCCCCCACGTGCCCTGCATACACTTACCTTACGATTGCCACAGCCAGGCCTCCTACATCCTGACACCTGTTGCGCCGCTGCCTGACTTTTTCTGCAGCTGCTTGCAGCTGTTCGTGGCCAGATGCCATCTGGCGCATTGCGCCGGTGTCATCCCTCGCATGTGCAACAGCACAACACACTATGTAGTCTCCTGCTGCAAGCGGCGCCACCATTATGATGAGCCACACAGCGTCTGACCGCAAGTGGTCGCAGAAGTCAGACAGTGGCGTGACAGGTATTGGGGCATGGGAGGCGTGACTGCGGTGGTCCTAAGGTAAGTGGGTAAGACTTTCCCCCAAAATAAGACCTGGTGCTTATTTTGGGGCCAAAACGAAAATAAGACTGGGCCTTATTTTCAGGGAAACACGGTACCAAGTTGTATTTTCTTTTACATACAGTAGATTTTCTTATCATCTTAAAAGGTAAGAGGCGCAAATTTTAGATCACTTTCACCTATATACCTCAACTCTCCACCACTCATTTAATGACTGTGTGAAGTTACAATGTCACTGAAAAAAGTGACTTGTGATTAGTTTTCGTACTTATAACCATGGCAGAATCCCCATGTTCATGTGATCAAAATTTGGACACAACCACATGTATTTATGATGGTTGCAATTACAATGATTAGCTTAACAACCGTTAACAAAAAAGTTTGAAAACTGGGAGCTTCTCACTGCCTTATTTATCAATGAAAATTCTGATCCCAATTGTGGTCATAAATTGAGGACTGAATACCTCTGAATACCTTTAAAAATAAGGCAGAAGCATAAACTGTTTTTTGCACTCTGATCCCATACTACGATTTTCAAAAACTGACATCAGAAAAGGTTTCAGTATTAGTGAAAATATTTAGAACAGTTTTTAGTATAAAACCGGGAATATATTTTTGTTAATTTCCACTTAAATCTGGTGTTAGGTTGAAAAACAACTGCAATTAAAACCAAAGCAGGGAGATAAGAGACTGTTTCCTTTTCCAAAAAAAGAACCAAACCAACAAACCCAAAACCCCAGTAGAAAGGGACTTTGGCTTTCAGAAATGGAAAATATCTAATGAATGATAGAATTAGCCACATCTCCTCAAAGGCGACAATAACAATGTCAGCATGGTAAGTTCTAGTATCCTGAACCTACAAAACAGATTTGATTGGCTATAGTCAGCCTTGGAGCCAAAAATGGGGAAGACAAGAATCTTATTATCAGAAATGCTCACACTACCTGGTTAATTTCTTCCTGAGTGGATTTTAAAGATTTGATTATTGTTTCCAGTTGTACTTTCCCAGCCTGGATGCTCTGCTCCAACTGGGTTTCTTCCTGCTGAAGCCGATTCAACTCAGTTTTTGCTCTACTGATGTCATCTTCTTGGGACTTTAGATCTGATTCCTGGGACTGAATCTGCATTTTTAATGATGTGATCTAAAACAAAGATTTCAACTCAGATTTGGTAGCAGGAAAGGTTTTTTTAAAAATTAGTGTGAAGTTTAAAACCACCTGCTACTTCCCATCTCAGCATCTTATACCCAACTCAGACCAACACTAAATATGGAGGGTTGGTTTAGTCAGGGCAGATGAGAAGATAGTTGATAGATTTCCATGCCATAAATTTATTCATGCAGATTTATGTATAAACTTTGGTCAAGTTTACAAACTTTGGTCAAACTCTTTGAAAATGGTACCCTCATATGACTCAACTTAAGTGTTATGTTCAGTAACTTCTTTGAGTTTTTCTCTCATTCTTTGAAGAAATATTTTACATTCTAGGGAACAAAAATAGTTGAAAATGGATTTCATCCCACTCAGCCAGCATCTTTCACACTCACCACTTGTGACTCCTCCTGGCACTTTTGCCTTACATCATTTAACATATCTTTCAGCTTTGCCTTTTGTTGATCCATCTCATCCAGGCGATCTTGAGCATCCTGCTTTTGAGCCTCCAGTTCTTGCAAGCTGCTGGTTTCCCGGTCTAAATCGTTCTGCAGTTCCTGGAGAATGTTAGTTAAACACAGCTCTATGAAGATGTAAACAGATATATCTATCTATCTAACACGGAAGATACTAAACAGATATACAGTATATCACAGAAGTGAGTACATCCCCTCACATTTTGTAAATATTTAGGTACCGGTATATCTTTTCATGCGACAACACTGAAGATATGGCACTTGGCTACACCCCTTCAATCTCTGCAGCAATGCTGGCAGCACTGATACGTCTATTTCCCAAAGCCAACCTCTGGATATGATGCTGAGCATGGGCACTCCACTTCTTTGGTCGACCATGGCGAGGCCTGTTCTGAGTGGAACCTGTCCTGTTAAACCGCTGTATGGTCTTGGCCACCGTGCTGCAGCTCGGTTTCAGGGTCACGGCAATCTTCTTATAGCCTAGGCCATCTTTAGGTAGAGCAACAATTCGTTTTTTCAGATCCTCAGAGAGTTCATTGCCATGAGGTGCCATGTTGAACTTCCAGTGACCAGTATGAGAGAGAGTGATAAGACCAAATTTAACACACCTGCTCCCTCTTCACACCTGAGACCTTGTACCACTAACGAGTCACATGACACCAGGGAGGGAAAACAGCCACTTGGGCCCCATTTAGACATTATCACTTAGGGGTATACTCACTTTTGTTGCAAGCAGTTTAGACATTAATGGCTGCATGTTGCATTATTTTGAGGGGACAGTACATTTACACTGTTATACAAGCTGTAGACTCACTACTTTACATTGTAGCCAAGTGTCATTTCTTCAGTATTGTCACATGAAAAGATATACTTAAATATTTACAAAATGTGAGGGGATGTACTGACTTCTGTGATATACTGTATGTTAAAAAAGCAAAAAGAAAAGATCAAACATAGTCTGATGGCAAATAAAAAAAATCTTATCCAGTGCCCCTTGCCTCCCTCCAACTATCTTGTATAGTTCTTTCTCTGATTCCAAGAATGGAAAATTCACAGGCAAAACCAGACATAAAACACATGTCAAGACGGCAACTACATCAAATCTTTTATCACTGTTTCCTCATTCAAGCAGATTAATTGCCTTCACATTTCTCACTTCTCACCTTTCTGAATTGGCAGGACGGCTTGTCAGAGGTTTGAAGACTGATACACGCTCAAAGCAGCAATACAACAAATACACAAGCCCAATGCTGAATGGTGTGAATAAGTCAAAAGTTTTGCAGAGAAAGTGCCCTCCTGGAGGAATAAAAAAACAATTAAAAGGGAAAAATATACTATTTTATATTCTATCTTTCCATCAAGAAATTGAGTTTATCTTTCTGAAATCTAAACAAAACCAAGAATAATGCTTTGGCTGTAGCTCCTTAATGAATTTGTGCTCATCAAAGAACCAAGTGTATGCTTTCTCATTCTGTCCCAGACTTTATTAGATAACCATCTGCTACATAATTTATCATAGTAGTAAAGCCACAGACATCTTGAAAAACTAAACTGGGAAAATCTTGATGATCTGGTAATAGTCATGGCCAGGATTGCACAAATCTATCTTACGCCAATTTTGCCCTTTCTTGTTTCATGCAATCCTGTTCAGACATATCTTATTCAGCTCTCATTTGGATTACTGCAATGCACTCTACATGGGGCTACCCTTGAACACATTCAG
The DNA here is from genome assembly GCA_036250565.1 of Sibynophis collaris. Lineage (NCBI taxonomy): Eukaryota > Metazoa > Chordata > Lepidosauria > Squamata > Sibynophiidae > Sibynophis > Sibynophis collaris. The sequence goes on along the minus strand of JANHFK010002295.1, from coordinate 106,941 downwards.
AAGCTACAAGTTGTCCATCTTGCAGTGGCATAAGTAGTTATGGAAACACCACAATACATCCATGTAACACTATTACTATAAAGGCCTCTATTATCCTGCTACAAGTATATCTACATATATCTAAATGCATTTTAGAAACAGCAATTCACAATGACAAAAAATAAAATAAAAAAACAAAAACAGCCCAAACTGGTGCACATTGTCAATTATAGTCCAAAGCTTGAACAAATATTTTCAAGGGAAATGCTTCATAAATAGAGAAAGACAAAACAGACTGGAGAATATCTAACAGCAAAATCAGAGGAGGATAAAATATAGAGGTAAGCCAAAATGCGACAGCACCTGTCCGTATAACAGAGAGTCCTGTGAGGAACTGACAAAGCGTCAGCTGTTTGCTTAAGATCTCTTGGATGTTTTCCTGCCCTTCTACTGAGAAGCCCTGAAAAACACAAAGTTAAATGCATAACTGTGTAATATGATTAAAAAATAATGGCTCTTCAAGTTTTTTTAGCGCTATCTTCCAACCAGTTCACCGTCAGAACTAATCTGTTCTTCTCTGGAATGCCAAATTTCACCTTGACCGACTGAGCAAAACATTGCTGCCACTTTCTCATCCATCTCTTATCAACAACAACCACAGTAGAATATGCTTGTTGCCTTCTACACCTTTCATTTATTATAGCACCAAATTACAACTGAGATATGTAGATTTGCGGTGGAGGGAGAAAACAGAAGAGAAAGTAAAAGCAGTAGTGAAGTATCTTCTCTGTGGTTATAAGGTGATAGGCATCATCTGTTTAAAGCAGTGGTCCCCCTTTTGAGCACCAGGGACTGGTTCCACAGAGGTTTTTTTCCATGGACCAGAAGGGGTGTGGTTTTGCATGCTGCCTGCATCCCACAGAGGGGGCTTTGCTCGTTTGCACAGCCCAATTACTGGCATGCTGGCGTAAAGGATCACATTCTCCCTTTCATCTAATTTTTCTGTAGAATCCCATTGGCAATACTTGCTGAACATTCTGGAATTGCTGCCGGTATGTAGATTGGGGGTTATTTTATAATAATTTTTAAGGAACCACTGCTATCGGTTTTCGATAATGTCTAGATCAATGGCCAAGGTTATTCTGACAGAGGGCAGCAGCACTCAGGTCTTGTACACGTGAGGCATTTATGGAAAGGAAAAGGATGGAGTTCAGTTTCCTATTACCTCTAGAGAGCCCTTTGGAACTTGGACATTAATGGGAAAATGATAATTGACCTTTTATTGAGTTTCACAAGCTCTTGACTCCAGAGTTTGCTGTGTTATTAAATAAAGGTATATTTTTATTTATTCGATTTCTAGACCGCCCCTCTCCCTTGCGGGACTCGGGGCGGTATATCCCTCTGGGATAGACTGACTATGCATAGTTAAATCCATATAATCCCAGGAATCAAGTTCAATTCAAAGATATTTTATAATTATAGCAGCTAGATAAAATTTTCCAACTGCATCTCAGACCTTTCACAAAATGTCCTTCTTTTGACCAAAAAACTCTCAAAGTTTTGCTTCACTTAGGACGTAAAATATGTTTTACTGCAAATAGAGGCTCGGTATCTACACTCAACAAGATCAGCCATATACCATAATTACACTGAAGTTTAAGTTTCTCAAGGACATCTGTAACATATTGTGTTTCCCCAAAAGCAAGACCCTGTCTTATATTTTTTTGAACCCTGAAATAAGCGTTTGGCCTTATTGTCATGCGCTCAAAAGCCCGATTGGGCTTATTATCAGGGGATGTCTTATTTTGGGGGAAACAGGGTAGTATTTTTTGATAGAACAGACAATGAAGCTCAAATGTATATGAATGTTCAACCAGAAAGTGAACTAGTAAATCCAATTTAAAGAACTGGCTTAGAATAAGGGGACGACGACCTAAAAGTGAGAATTAGGTTGCACATGTTATTATTCTGTTACATATATGCCAATCCATTTTAATATTTAGTACATACATTCAATGTATTGTATTAATGAATTTATTTTATTTATTTATATCTCCCCTTTATTATCTTTATAAATAACTCAAGGTGGAAAACACAGGCAATACTCCTTCCTCCTCCTGGTTTCCCCACAACAACAACCCTGTGAGCTGAGTTTGGTTGAGAGTGACACTGCATGTAAAACAGATATCCTTCCATCCTTGTAAGGTCAACATTTCTGAGCTCATAACAATGCCTTTTTCCTCTGTCTTTTCATCACTTTTCAGACTACTAGTGCAGTAATCCAAAACTACACAAACAGTAACAAAAATGAATGGATCTTCAAAAACAAAATTAATAAGTGAGGTGACTTCTAATCACAAGGGAATCATTACAGCATAAAATTACATCATATGAACCAGTATTGCTTTTTGAATTGATTCATTTAATCTCAAAAAAGAACCTGAATCATCAATGTCTTCCTGCACTGATATATAAAAGTACCAAACAGATGGTTTTTGGAACAGTAGTTTTATATCTACAAAATATGAATAATTCTCCATTAGCATTGATGTGTTGGATAGTCCAATTCCCTATTGACTAAAAACTATTCTATGCTTCTCTGTTACAGATAATAGTTATAGTTGTATTATTTGCAGAAAGTACCTATTGAATTCTTTAGAAATAGAAGGAATTCATATGACCAAGATGTAAATAGGCATTTTAATTAGAAATATTCCTGCTTTGTGCTTCTTGGCAAATAATATTTGTGTTGGAGCTCATAATATGTCAAAACATATTTTAATCAATTAATTGATCTCAGTTATACACTTCATTCTAGTATCAATAATCCAACACAAACCTTACGTTGCTATTTCCAAATTTTGACTGCCCATATTATTTACTGTGATCATAAAAATCAAATAAGAGTTGAATGTGCTAATGTACACTTGTAATCTAAATGGGGGCTGAATTCCTTATTTTCCAACTAATTAGATTCTAGGTCTCTTAATTTACAAGAGATTTCAGATATGCCAAATCAAGATGACTTATTAAAAATTCCTCTGCATAAAACTTACTGTTATATTAATTGACACAAGGCAGACTATATTTTACAAGATGTGACCTTATGATATAATACCTTTACTTATTAAAATGCTTTTAAGAAAGTGATTTCTACAAAAATATTGGCTCACCATCATTTTTATAATTCTCTTTTTATTTTATTAATATAAAAATGTTAAAGTAATTGTTTAAAATCACTTCGGTTTTACTTAAAGCACATATTAATGTTCAAAAGAATGGATTATTAAAAAAAATTATTAAAATGTACAGTCTCTTAGATCGGGGATCCCCAAGCCCTGGGCTGCAGCCCACTACCAGGCCACAGCCTGCTTGAAATCGGGTCATGGGAGAGATAGGCTAGTGCATCCACGTGCAAAGCTCCACTTGTGTGAGAGGAGGGCGATTTCGGTCACACACATAACTCCATTCGTGTGCGTGACCTCCGTTCACACGGAAGTGTGCGTAACCTCCGTTCACATGCAGAAGCACAAGCACCTTCTGCTCACGGACAAAGTTCCATTCGTGCAAGTGGGGGATGAACGTGCCTGCAGATCACATAAGTGGAACTGTGTGTGTATGTCTGACTCACCACCACCACCACTGCCAGCCTGGGCTGCCAAGCTGGAAAACTTGGGGACCGCTGTCATAGATTATATAAACTTGCTTAGTTATTGGCTAAATTGGCTACTTTTCTTTGTGGCAACCAGTGGAATCTGTTCATTTTCAAATATGAGCCACATATCTGAAAATGTAAATCTAATATCAATCATCCAGTAAAAGGGTACTCTCTTCTATCAACATTCTACACAATTAGTGTAGATTTATTCAATATCTAAATATTCTTTAGCAAATATTATTTGCTAAAGAATACAAGTTGAAAATATTGCAAACAACAACTTAATTCAAGCCCACTCATCTCATTCCAGGCCATACCGATTAAAAAACAAACAAATCCTTTTTCACTGGATCAATGTTTCATGATAAGTGACATCATCATCAGTTAGAACACTAGCACTGATGGTGTTACATAGTTTTGTTAATGAAACATCTGCAAAAAAACAGCCAAGCTCTGAGAGCATCAAGAACCCCTCATTTCAACCCTGAGCTATAAATATTCTCCTTTATTGAAAACATTCACTTCTGAGCAAGGGAAGATTGCAGGGGCTAAGCAGCATTTGCTTTTCCTGGGACTTTAGAAAGGCACAGATATAACAAAGAATTGTGTGTTCAGAGCACATGGAGAGTACTCTTAACCCAGGCTTTGAAGAAGTGGAACTTTTGGGCATGGATCTTAGGTGATGCCCAGTGGTGGTTTCCACTTACTTTTGCTACCGGTTTGGAAACGGGAGCAAACATAAATGGAACCCACCACTGGGCATCACAAAATCCATGCTCAGAGCGTCCGTGATGACGTCTGGGGGGGTGGGCAGAGCCTCCCGTCACCCCCACCACTATCAGGAGGAACTGGTAGAAACTCACCACTGGTGATGCCCCACAGGACAATGTGGTAGGGCATAGTTGCATGTAGGCTGAAGGTGTCAGATGCAAGTAACTAGAAAGAGGAGTTGAATTCAAAGCACTCAAAGTTTATTACACGCTACCTATGCAGAAGACTCTGGTTTAGTAATGGTCAAGTCAAATTAATGCTAAATAAGGGTCAATGGAAATCATGGGGAGCTGGATTTGGGTCTCTTTTGGTTGTGCAGCAATTCCAATTCCTCAGATAACTCTGAAGCTGCAAATTACATATATGAATACAGAAAAGATCCAGAATTTAATTTCAGGATAAATGTTCTGCATAATAAAATATATAGCCATTGACCTAACAGAAAACGTTACTGCAGGACCAGGAAATTAGATTCTTGGTATTTATAAAGGGGATAACCTATATAATTCACAAGTACTATTATTATAGAGATAGTTGTTACATATGAAAATATACTCGTACATTATTCTATTAGCTCTCCAGAATGTAAAGAAAACTCACCTGCTCTATTAGATCCTCAGCTTTAACCAAGAAGTTTTTAAATAAAACTACAATATGTTACCAAAAGATTATTAATTAAAAGTATAGTGAGCAAAAGGGTGAATGTCAGGAACTCATATGCAAGGACATACCAGTATATACAAACCATTCATTTAGTGACCCTTCAAAGTTACAATGGCACTGAAAAAAAGTGACATGATCATTTTTCACACAACCAATGCAGCATCCCCAGAGTCATGGGCTTAAAATTCAGATGCTTGGGAACTGGTTCATATTTATGATAATGGGCACCCAATTGTGGGTAGGATTGTAGGGTCTACAAAAATAACTACAGTATTTTTCTTTTATAGATGAAATTATTCATTTTCGTTTCTTTGGGATAATATCAGAAGATCTAAACTACGAAAACATGGTCCTGTAAAAGATGCAGATTTTGTTTTAACAGTAAATGGAGAAGGATGAATTTAGGATCAGTACATGCTTAGTGTAAAACAGACAGAGCTTTGGCTCTGAAATAATAAGCAACTTTCCATGTTGCTACTGATCTAAAATTCTGAACTTTCGATATTGTCAACTGGGAATTATTATGGCAACATTTTTATTCAACACTAATTATTTTCTTAGGAGAAACCTTAATAACTACCATACAGTTCAGTGAACCTTATGTGATTAAAAACACTTACACTTACACTTTTCTGATTTCATTACTTGGCCACCTGCATTCTATTTTAAGTAAAACTGCCTATGCGATCCATTGAAGTCTGAAGCACAGGAAGCTACAAAGAACTATGCAGCACTGGCAGTGGAAACACAACCAATGCTATTTCTCTTGGAGCAGTTCATGAAGGATTTATTACTAAATGCCCAATTCCCATTTGAATGAGCAGCTTTATCAATACAGAAAAATGGCTAATGTGCAAATAACAGCCAACAGAAGACAGCATTTTTGCACAGTAGCTTCCTGAAATGTGTGTGTGCTTATAAGCTTACAGTTTTGCTTGGCAAGTTGCTGAGCGTAAAATTATTCCTGTGTGAAGGGATTCTATAAAACAGGTAATATTCCACCAAATCTAAACCTATCCAATTTATTTTGAAGGCTTCATAAAAAGGGAATATTGGGGGGGGGGGGAGGTACCCATATATTTACTTTGTCTAAAAACATACTTATTTTGTGAACATCACCAGACTGCAAGATATGACTTCCAAAGCAGGATTCAGTGAGTTAATAGTTAACTTTTGTCCCACTTATTTCACTTCAGACATTTATAAATATATTGAAGAAGAAGAAAAAAACAGGTATCTGTAATTCTCTTAATGTGAGTACTCAGTTATAAAATAGACTATGGACACATCTATGGCCAAATATTATTGCAAAAAAATAATTATTTTCTTTTCCTCTACCTTATCTTTGCATTGCTTTGGCACATAATCCAACATTACTGCACCAAATGTCATAGTTGTACCTCATCTAGTTGGGAGAATTAAAATGCAAACAAACAATTGCCAGCACTTACTAATTAATCATACATCTGCCAAGTGGCTTAGGCAATGTGGTATAAAAACACTCATTGCTTTTGACAGGAAAACTGAATCAACAGTATTTCTATCGTTACGCCACTTGAAAATTTATTCTCAACAAGAATGCAAAGGATTGCAGTTAACTTAACCAAGGAATCACTTAATAATATGGTTCACAAAGTATAATGACACACAATGATGCATTCATTTATGAAATTTTATCAGAAATGAACTAAAAATAAAGTAAATAGTAAAGAATATATTATTTATTAAGCTTTTCTTAGTTGTGTCTAGACCCTTGTTATAAATAGATTTACATAACTGTACATGCTATAATGACCCCCCCCCCAAAAAAGACACTTGGATGTCCAGTATCAAACTTGGCCTCCAAATATTTATATCCATAAGAGTTTAAACATACCTCAATATATGTAACTTTTGCCAACATGAAGATAAATCTTGATAACAGAAGAACATGTACCATAGCAAGAGAATTCTTTCTCAATATCTGTTTGAGAAAATGCAGCAATAACTGGGATGGAGTCCTTGGGAGACATGAGGTAGGAAAATTAAATAGCAGTGACCTCTGTTTCTAAGCAAATTTGCGGAGTACAACCTGTGCATCATTAACACAATGTTTAGACTTGCAAACTACCTGGATGGATTCCAAATCCAGACACTGGCACCTACCTGACTGTGGCTTAGTAAGTAAGCATAATCTTAAAGATGTCAACATTATCCACAATGAGGTCTTGAATTATGGATGGCACAGGTTGGTCCAGCGCCAGTTGTCAACCTACACATAGCTCCTTTACATTGTAAACAAAAACAAACCAAAGGCTGTCATAAAGTCACTCAACATTGACAGTCTACAAAACCCAGGCCAATGAATCCAATATGTACTTAATGAAAAACTCTATGGCAATTTACGACTTCTAGGAAACCTGTTCTGAAAAGTGGACACAGTTTAAAGATGTCATCACACAGATTGCAACAATGGTGTATGGGCTGAAAACCTGGATACATCAAAACTGGTTTGATGAATACCGCAAGTTCATTTCAGCAGCCCTCCAGGCCAAAAACAAGGCCTTTGCAGACTGGCAGAATGATTCATCATCTGTCTCAAAGAGAGTCAAGTATAAGCACCTGCAATCCAAAGCACAGACAAAACTGCCAGAAATGCAGAAGGAGTTATGGCAGAGGTAGGCTGAGCAGGTGGAACATTGTGCAGACATGCATATCAGCAGAGTCCTTCAGCACCATAAAGACAGTTTACAGTCCTTCTAAATCAGGATCCTTCCCCTTGCTGTCATCTGATGAGACTTGCAAGGTGAAAGACAGAAAGGCCTAGAACACCACTGGACTGAACATTTTTTCAACCTACTCAAAAGGCAGCCCTGATGTCTTACAGTAGATTCCTCATTTGTCTATTTTGGATGCCCAACACCTGCCTCACTCTACTGATGAGATCAAGAAAGCAATCTCACAGATGAACTCAATTAAAACAACTGGACAGGGTAGCTTTCCTGCTGAGATCTACAAAGCATAGAACTCAAATACCTATAGGCCAGTGATGGCGAACCTATGGCCATCACTGGAGCCATATCGGTGGGCACATGAGCCATATCGGTGGGCACATGAGCATTGTCCTAGCTCAGCTGCAGCGTGCATGCACACACCAGCCAGCTGATTTTTGGGCCTTCCGGGCCCACTGGAAGTCAGGAAACAGGCAGTTTCCAGCCTCCAGAGGGCCTCCAGGGGGGTGGGGAAGGCCCGTTTTTCAATCTCCTCAGGCTCCAGAGGCTTTCTAGGAGCCTGGAGAGGGTGAAAAGGGCCTTTCCCACCCTCCCAGAGGTCCTCCGGAGGCCAGAAATGGCTGGGGGCGGGGCACATTGAATTATGGGTGTGGGCATGCATGCACGCAACCCACCCACGCTCCTCCCGCTTTTGGCACTTGACGGCAAAAAGGTTAGCCATCACTGTCCTATATGTCTAACTACAACTTGGATTTATCTCTCACTTTCTTAATCTTTCTTAGCACCTGCCTACCCATATTTCCCATCAACCTCAAAGATCCTTCTCCTAGCACATTTTCCACCCTTTTCTCGCTTTTTAATTCCCCCATTCTTCTCTTTATATTTTTTAGATTTGCTGTATCTCTTTAATGACTCTCCTGCCCCTCTTACTTTACCTATCCCTTGAATTCTTCTTCTTTGCTTACTATCCCTCCTGCCAATCTCTCTCCTATTACCACTGTAAATCCCAGTGAAATCTTTATAATTTTTATATTCCATTTCGTCTTGCTTTATTTTATTTTTCTTTCTATCCTTTCCATTTCTCTCCTTCTTCTTATTGTACACAACCAATATTTTCAAGGTGACACTACCAAGAATATGTTCTCTTACTATAATAGGGGAGAATCTCCTTTTAGCCTTCTGGTTCTTCCTCAGGAATTGGGCTTGAATGGAGGTTTTGCTGACAGGTTGTTTGCAGGGGTGGCTTGCTACTGGTTTGCTACCGGTTTCACTATTGGTTTGCTGATTGCGGCGCCTGCCAAATGTGCATTGCATGTGTGTGCGCAGTTTGCAAAAACCTTCCACTTCCGCGTTTCTACAGGGGACAGCACGCCTGATTTGTGCGGCAATCCACTCTGCCGCACTAATCGGCTGAGAAGATAAAGGTAAAAAAGGAACCTGGGTGGGCCAAACGTTGGGAGGAACTGGTTCGCTATCATCGGTGCTACCGGTTCTCCCGAAACGCTGTGTACCGGTAGCAATCCACCACTGGTTGTTTGCCTGGTACTTGGTGGAAACAGGGTACCTTTGTTCTTAACTATGTTTTACGGCTTGTGATGAGCTGAGCCACTTAGAATCATTGTATGAAACAGCTGGCCATTTAAGTCCTGTAATTAAAAATAAAATACTGAATTCTGTCTCCTGACTCCTTAAAAAGTTGGGTATACGTACCTGACATTGGAAGAAATGGTTTTGCACAAGTGTTGTGCATGAATATGTTCAAAAGGAACCCAGCTGTCCACTTGCAGAAGAACATGTGTCTTAGAACCTATGTTCCAAAAGTTTAGCTCAATTTCAGAAAGCACAAAACCCGTGTTCATGACGTAGCAGCTGATATTGGACTTTTCTTTGATCGGAGGTTTACTACTTTTTGAGAAGGATGCTAAACCTCTGTTTAAAAGTGATCAAAATGTTTCCTACAGAGATGGTTATATTAGCTCTTTCTCTCTGCTTCACCAAGTCTCTGAACTGGAGTCAGCTTGGAGAGAGAGAGACCAGTCTAAAAGAATTGGGCTCTCTCCCCTCCCAAACACTATGGCCTTGGAGAAGAGCAACTGGTAAGTAAAAGGGGATGGAGCATGTCCATAGCAGTCTAAACTGGATATTGGCACCAGCTGATTTCACCTTCTAAGACTTACCTGACCACATAACAAAAGAGTGGTTGGCAAAGCATAACAGATTGTATTTGATTCAAACTCTGTCTCAGGATAAAGAGAGCAATATTACCAGTACAATTAAGGATTCTTAAAGGCTGCCTCAGTTACGGGCTGGTGATTGGGATGAAGGCTATGCAGAACACAGAGGTGGCTGTGGTGGCTTAGCGCCCCAGTTAGATAGATGCAAGTAAAGAAAGGCCAGATTTATTCAGTGTGCTAAGGAAGATTCTGGTTTAAAATCCTCACCTGGTGTTATTGAATATTTCTTTTTTTCTTTTTAAAATAAAATGTTCTTCATAGTATGCTAGTTTCCTTTTAGTTCTCAGCCTTTTTCTCTGAAGCTTGAATGTAAAACCTTTCCTATTGCCAGCTTTATTATGGTGCAAACCATTTATCTGCTATGGGTATTAACCAAGAAAATCCATGACGAAAAGGCTGTCAGCCTCTTGAGGATATAGCACATTTTGGAGAGTGATTGCCTGCCTGCCAACTACATCAAAAACTGCCACCAAGATCACATTTTCTCTTTAATTTGAGCATTAGTGTGAAAACTCTTTAGGGAATTCTTGTAAATTTGATTACATCTTGAAATGAACATCTTGCATCAGGGGAATTAGCAGCATAGATTTCTTCATTCCTTTCATTTTGTCTCATGTAGCCCTTACATACTTATCCATCGTGCTATTCCTCGTCAGAATAAGCAACATTATGCAGACATTGAAAAATATTAAGAAAGAGCAAAGAGGTTTTTTTTGTTTTTTTGCATGAAAACTGATGCAAAGAATGAGTTAAGCAGTTCTGCTTTCTCTCTGCTTCCTGTACTTCCTTGCCATCTTCTCTCTTTAGTGGATCGACTGTTTCCTTGACTTTTTTTTAATATGTTTTATATATATATATATATATATATATATATTTATTTGTTTTTGTTTTTTAAAAGAT
>JANHFK010002295.1:65889-76254 GCA_036250565.1 Sibynophis collaris | reverse complement strand
GAATGAGGATTTGGCAGTATCCTTTCCCTGGAGTGTGGTGGAAATGGAGATTTTGCGGTATCCTTCCCCTGCCACGCTCACCAAGCCACGCCCACAGAACCGGTAGTAAAAAAATTTAGATTTCACCACTGGTTAATACATATCTGTAATGGAATGTGTGAATGAAGGACAAGGGGAAGTGTTGCTGCCTACGAAACAAAGAGGCAAGAGAGGGCGGAGCCTACAATTGCTTAACAATCTGAGGAAGAAATCTAGGAAAGACTAGGCCTAATGGATCAGGCAGTTAAAAATGTAGGCAGGAGATTTGTACTTTCAAGCTTGCAAGATTCTGTTAATGTAGCCTTACAATAAAGTAGAATTAGCTCATCCAATTGTGTTTCCTACCTGATTTACCTGGAAGGACTGACATCCATATTGCAAGTCTGAAAGTTCATATCTCATGCTGAAACTCTAACTGCCTAATCCATTAAAGCAGATATTTCCTAAATTTCTCTCTCTGCCTGTTGAACAACTGTATTGTCTGATCATTTCCTGGGCAGCAAATTTTCCTCTATTCCTCAAGGTCATTCTCACATACCATCACACTATCTGTCCTTTGTTGTCCTTTGGCATACCAATTTGAGCCCGGCACATTGAGTTTGGAAATCTTTTGGAAAGCTGTTTTTGATTTGCAGTGCCTGTTTCCCTCTTCAGTGTTTTTACAGATGCCACTGTAACAATATTTTTTATGTCTTTTAAAAGTTCTTTGAATTTTTTTAAGTTCCTTCCTTTGACTTTGTCTTCCTTTGTCTTTAGTGTCTCCTCTTTTTTTGGCAATTCCCACCATCTGTTATGTTTGTTATCTATCATTTCTTGGTCTTTGGAAGGCTTTTTTCACCATCATCTTTAACAACTTCTTTGATTTAATCCCACAATTCCTCTAGGTCTCCATCAACTAGCTTCAGGAACTCAAGTAATTCCTGAAGTTCTCATTGAAAATGAAAGTTCTGAAGATCATATCCTGGAAACTGTCTAGCTTTGTACTTTCACTAGACTGGGCTTGCAATTTGCAAATCTGCAGTTTGTGATCTCTTAACACAGTCAGCTGCAACCATGTATTAATAGAAGTCTTCGCTCTCCTTGCACCACGTGTGTTTGTGTGTGTGTGTGTGTGTGTGTGTGTGTGTGTGTGTGTGTGTGTGTGTGTGTCTTCAAGTCAGTGTTGACTCTTGGCGACTGCCTGGACAAGTCCATGTGGTCTTCTTGGCCAAATTTTAGAAGTGGTTTTCCATTGCATCCTTCATAGTGCTGAAAGAAAGTGACTGACCCAAAATGACCAAAGTGATTGTATCTAAGGCAAGACTGCAATTCAGTCTCCTGGGTTTCTAAATCTGATGACTAAACCATTGCATTAACGTTGCTGTCACCCATAATGTGATCAATTTCATTATCTGTCTGGTGATGTCCAGGCATATAAGCATTTAATTTTTTAAAGGATGTTTTAGCGACGAAGAAACTATTGGATTTGACAGAAATGTATAAGTTGCTCTGCTGTTTTATTCTATTTCCTAGCCCATCCAACTATGTTTTTTCTCCTTACTATTTTCCAACTTTGGCAATCCAGTCTCCAATCCAGATTGCAGCAAATCCTGCTTGCACGTTCTGTCAATTATAGATTGAACTTGAACATAAAACTCATCCATCTTTTCTATTTTTGCATCAGTAGTTGGGAGCACAAATACTTGGATATCCATCACATTAAAGGTTATCTGTGAAGTCTAAGTGATATTATTCAACCACTGACACCATTGTGCCCAGTATTTGCTATATCCTTCCTATGAAAAGTGTAATGGCATATGGGAATGACCTTGAGAAACAAGAGAAAAAGATGCTGCCTAGGGAACAATCAGATAAAAGGGACCAGGCCCACATTTGAATGATGGGCAGAGAAAGAAACTGAGAAAGGATCTGCCCCAATTTATCAGGCGTTAAAAAAGAGATTTATACTTTTAGACTTGCAAGATGCTATTAATGTAGCCTTGCAATAAAATAGAATTAACTCATCTTGCTGTGTTTGCCATCTGATCTACTTGGAAGGCTGACAAAAAGCAATAGTGTTTCTTTTTAGGAAGGAAGAAAAAAGAAATCAATGAAAAAACTAAAAGTGCAACAAAAGGTGGAGGGAAGGAAATTAGAAAAAAGATATAAAGAAATGACTTTCAGTCTTCTTTACAGCAGATTTAAGTAGAGCGATACATTTATTTCTCTATACAGTTACAAATTTAATTTCCCGTCCAAGGATTTGAGCTCTATGGCATCCAAACACGCAGGAGCCAAAATCCTTCCACAGGCAGCACTTTTGTAGGAGCTGAAATGCTTTTGCAGGCAGCCCTTTGAGCCAGCTCCCAGAGACAAGAAAGAGCTGAAATCCAAAAGCAGAGAGACAGCCCAGTAAGATAAGAAGTTTGGAGTGCCTCAGAGTTGGAGGAAACTCTGGAAGGCCCAACAAAGACTGCCCACAAATGTCTCTCCATTCAGGGGCTAAAATTCTTCCTTGGATTTCAGCAGGAAGGATTTTAACTCTTGAGCAGGGAGATATTTGCACATGACCTGTGCTAGGGCCCTCAGAGTCTCCCCCATCCCAGTCACCCAGGCTCTTTACCTGGGACTCCATCCACTTAATAACCCTTAAAATTAGTTAACAATCACAACAATGAGACCCATTTATAATCCCATTAAGAAAAGCTTTTCTTACAACATAGGTATGTTCTTGATCATATTCAAATGACTTTTCTCAGTGGTTTTGTCAAATCGTAATTAGGCTGGAGATATAATTTAGGCTGATCCAAAATGTCATGTTTCATTTGGTGCTTTATCCCTGAAATATCTAAGCCACCATTTGTCATTTTCTAACGCAAATGTAGTCCAGAGTGACTTTGATGCACTATATTTCTTTTAATAATAAATTTAACAAAAAATAGTTTTGCAATTTAAATAAAATTGTTACTAATTTGGTGTGTCATGCAGAACCAATAGATTTATTCAATAAATGACATTTACACAAACGATAACCTAGCAAAAATCAGGTCATTGGAGTGACATATTTTAAAACTTATCAAACACTGAAATAATTTTGATAGTGGCATATCGAAACTAAATGTTTATAATACAAATATACAGACAAGTTCATCAGTGCATGGTGGAGCCTCCTATGGGCTATTGCACCTCAAAAGATTCTGTTTGAATACATGGTCTCTTTCCACAGAATTAGAGTCAGAATATATATTCATTCTTTAGACAGAAATTAGTTTACAAGATAAGCAGAAATAGCACACATCCAAAATAAGCTGGAAATTTATATTTGTGCTTATCCCCTTTCTCAAAACTATAAATACTGTTAAATAAAAATTATATTCTAGATTAAAACATTTAAAACCTTCCAAATATCATCAATTTTGTTTTTATCTTTAGTTCTTTAAACAATATGAGTTTCAGTACTTTTAAATCTTGTACCACAGATAGATTTGTCAACTAATTTACATATTACAAAGGGATTGGTATACCATTAACAATCAAGTATCCTTGATGATATATTATATTAGAGGAATGTTTTGGGCATCCTGGCACTCTAGCTAAGAGGAAGGGAATGCAAGACAAGTATGCACTATGGAACAAGCTGAATAACCACTTTCTCGTACTTTTAAAAGTTAATTTTCCTATAAAGCTACCCAAGTCCATGGGGGAAAACTGAAAGCAAAGATCATGTTCATGTAGACGTAATATCATTTGCTCGCAGTATGGGATTACCTAAATTTAAGAATTATTATAGTGGTAAGGGATAAAGCACCAATGATTTGGACCTATCATTTTATTTTAAAGTTTAGAAAACAAGTGACTTCCTCGATGAAAAAAAAAAAGAAGAGTCATACTCAGGACTTTTCTTAAGAAAAGTGTAAAGGACTGCCCTACATCTTTTATAGCCTTCAAGAAATCTTGTGGGAGAACATATGCATATCAAAAGCAACTGTTTTCCTACTGTGCCCCAATTACATACTGAGTATGTATACAAACTGGCAGACAAAAATCAATGCACAAACCAGAACTTAGATTTAAGACATAACTTGAATACTTTTTTCATGAGTACTAAACCTTTCATTATCGATGTGTTATTAATATTCATATCAGCAACATATCTGGATTGATTGCCAAATGTAAGGTGCGAATCAGACATGAAAGATCCACTGGAAGCAGTATGATTTAGTATATCAACCCAAGCATGACTTGTCTAATTCCATTTCATAATTACCCTGGAGAATGAACCAAACCATTGCACTACTATTGCAATAATAAAAAGAACCAGAAGGAAATACATTTGCTTATATATTTTAAAGCCTTAAGGAAGGATTCTCCATGCAAATAAACCATCCTCGAGATTGTTCATCCTGTGTGCAATGGGTAGCCATATAAATTTGATTAAATAAATTCAACATTTTTTTAGTAAAATAATAGCCCAACTTGAGTCTATCAGGACCTTAGCAATCAATAATTCACAAGCAGAATAAAAATAACAGATAGTCCTCACTTGATAAGCATTCAGTCAGGGACCCCTTCAAAGTTACCATGTTTTTAAATTAATGATAATCATGACCAGTTCTCGAAGTTATGGCTGTTGCAGCACCCTTGTGGTCACATGCTCAAAATTTGGGTGCTTGGGTGGCCACCCATATTTACAACTGCAATGTGCAATTCAACTCCCTTACTTCTCTCTCCCTCTCTCTTCTCTTTTTGCCCTATCTACAATCTGGGGTAGAATGACCAAGCTGAGCCCGAGGGAGAGGTCAAACACATCATAAGTCACAAATCCCTTCCTATCCGCAAGAGATCTAAGTCCAGTCCATCTTGAATTCCTTTCAATTCTTAACTCCTGCACATTTCCCTTAACAGTCACTTGGCCAGATTCTCCTTGAGAGCTTAAGCTTGTAATAAATCTTTATACTCAGTCGAACTGCCTGAATCTCCTGATTTCCTGAGTGCTTGACATCTGCCACTGCTGCCTACCTCTCCCACCTACAGCTGACCTTCATCATCTTCCTTCACAAGGCGTTTGCAAGGCCTTGAGCGTTCGTAGGTGTGGAGGCGATGCAAAGGAAGAGCAGTTGGCTCAGCTGGCGCACCTCGCCAGCAATGGAAGGAGGAACATGACTATGTAAGCTACGGATGGCTGAGTGCATTGTTTTTAAATCAGTCTGGACAACGGACATATTTTCTCATCTTGTATTATTTGTATAAATGAATAAACTATATAAATTACATCATTATGCAAATATCAGAAACCAACATAATGTAAACTCTGCTAATTACATAAAAATGAAAGTAAGTGACAATTGAGCATTAGTGGGCAGCCTTTCCTCTCAACTGGCCCGTACCATCAAAATTTTACTGTGCATTATGGTTTAGGGTGATATATGAAGGCAGCCACAACATTAATATTTATGAGCAGTGCCTGACAAATGTGTCAGATTTATGTCAGAGAAATGTATTAATTATGCAAAATAATTAAAGGAAAACAAGTTAATTATTCACTATGGTTCACAAATCTTTGAACACAATTATTTTCAATTATCAGAAAGCACATTTACTTTAGAAGTGCTGGAACGATATTCCATAATCCAAGCCAAATATTGGAATTTTCACAAGCATTCGTGTTCAGAAATCCAAATTTATAAATCCAAGCAGTGATGTCTTCTTTTCTTTGTTCTGTATTCCATTCCACCATTTGAAGATTAATAAAATGAAGCATCCAACCCCCTGAACTTATTTATTTATTTCTTTATTGAATTTATATTGCCGCCTATTTGCGCATGGCTACTCATAACCTGATAAGGGATTTAAATATAGCATCTTGGTAGATGTTCTGTTTCACTGACATTCACTTTTCTTATCTATTCAGTAAAAGTAAAAGGTTGCAAGGTTACATACTAGCTCATATTAATACTTGTACTATTAAAAAAATACCAACCATAACTGTAAACAAATTTACTAAGGATTTATTTGACTGCTTGTCAGTTATGCTGAAACATACTTTCTCTATTTTTAGCTATACTGAATATGCTCATTCAGAAATATGTGTGCTGCAGATATAATTTACAGGTAGTCCTCATTTAGTGACTATAGTTGGGACCAGAAACTCAGTCATTAAGCAAAACTATTTTGGGGCTTACAATCTTATTTTAGCTTTCCTTTGCTTTACTGATCTGCAAAGGTCATAAATGCAAGAATTTATCATAAAATTACTTTTTTAACACCATCTTAATTGTTATGGCCACTAAACAAGGCAGCCAGCATGCAAGGACAACTTGTATATCTAAAGATGTAACTACAGAGCATAGTTAGTGCAAATTCATTCAGAATTAAGCCCTATTAAGTTCAACGAAAGCAAAAGGGTGCCAGATTGCAGTCTACCATTCTCGATCAAAACTGCTGAATAATAGGACTATTAAGCATCACCAACTGGGAGTTGTTTTCTTAAGAGCTGGAGTCATATGTTATACCTTGGAGCTCTATTTCCAGAAATGTATTTTCATTTAATAAGATATCGAGGCAAACCCTTGTTTCAATCTGTTTAGGTAATTCACTTAAATTATGATAATTAGACTATCATTGTTATTAAAATAGTTTAAACTAAATACTAAGGTGAAGTCCCAATCTTAGACCGTCCAAATTTATTGTAATGTCAACTCTTAGATACTCTTTGTGGCTGTTGAGACTTTAAGGAGTTGCAGTCTCAACAAACATGAAATGGTCCAAGATTGGAGAAAGCAGCTTGCTTCCAACTTTCTTAAGAGTTACATTTTAACTGCAAATTACTAAAATATTGTTTATAAGGCATTACTAATGTACAGTTGTAATACTGAGTTAAAACTGATGAGCTAAACTATAGCTATCCCTCATTTAGTGTCCATAATTGGGATAGGCAGCTTGGTTGTTAAGTGAAACAGTCACGAAGTGAAACCAGTATTGCCAACAAATAAAAAGAGTGAATGAGTGCATCCTCCAATTCTAGCGTTAATCATTAAAGCAAGCTTTAATTTGGATAAACTGCATACATTTTGTTTTATAAAATTTTTATCTTTTGCAAAGTACACAATTACACTGATTGAGTTCACATATCATATCAACACCAAAACAGAGAGCCAATTTGGTCTAGTGGTTAAGACACCAAACTAGAAAGCGAGAAACTATGAGTTCAAGTCTCGACTTAGCCACAAAACTTTGGGCCAGTAGTTGTTATTGTGAGGAAAACAGAAGGAGGGAAGATGTGTTGGATAGGTTTGCTGCCTTGAGTTATTTGTAAAAATAATAAAGGCAGGACACAAGTAAATAAAATCATGCCAATCCATTTTCATGACTTGAATCTTTAAAAGGGAGAACGTGCAGAACTACATATTGGCCAAGTTCACATCAGTTTCTAAACTCCGAATCACAGAAGCAGCCATCTCAATTCCTAGGCTTGACTCTTCTGTTCTCAGAGAAAAGCTCTTGATGTCAACACGCAATAAATTAACTGAAAGGTAATAAAAGAGAATCTGAAAAGTTCCTGAAGAGAAAGACATCATCAAGATAGAAAGATTAAAGTACTGAAACACACACACATACACACAAACACACACACACACAATTTCAGGGATGAGATGAAATACCAGCATGAGATGGTTCAGCAAATAAGAAATGAGGTCTCTCTTCTTGCACCAATATCATTGAAGCATTCTGCTAAAATTTGCACATATTCATCATTAGTTTTCAGTTGAAAAAAATACTATATAAAGTAATGCTTCCCAGACCTCGGTGAATGACCCAAAATGGGTAAAAATGAGTTTTCTGGGGTAACAACACATGAACCCACTACTCAATCTTAACAATTACATTTAAATTGACTTAAAGTTGTTTTACTTACTGTACATTGGGTAAAAAGGCATTCTAATACGTAGCTTTGAGTAATGAAGGAAAAAGTTTGGGAAGCACTGCTATAAAGTAAGTCTGTAATTTAACGGACTAATAGTGATTCTTAATACAGGAACTTCATTAAATCCAAATGGCAAATTTGGAACAATATTACTACAAACAAGATTTTATGGATGCACAGACAAACACAGTGGCATTCAAAGTCTAAACCAAAAGATTACTGTATATTTATAAATTAGATAATGACCCTAACAAAGCCTGACCATACAACGCAACCAGAATGCCAATAGTTTGGCTGGACGATCTTACAAGCCAGGATCCACTGGCAGTTAGAAATTTATAAAATTCCACAACAAATATCAATTCTGGAAAGTCTTCTCCTCCACCACCACAATACATTAGAGCACATATGTTCACAGCAATTGATTTGGTCTGTTTTAGTGTTTTGTATGGATACTTCACTCTAACTTATAAACCATGATTTATGGTTTATCTTGCTTCAGGTCAGTTCATTATGACTTACTTGATAAAGTAGAAAAACAAAACTTATCTATGTTACATTTATGCTACAAACTGAAACTTAGCAATATCTCCCCAAAACTTTTTTATGATAAAGTCTGTGAAATGAAACTTTACTATAACAATCTACCTTAATCGAAAGCCTTTCGGGGAAGGGGTGCTGATGTTGTGTTTAACTCCTTGTGTGACCTTGTAAAATTGTTTGTGGGACTTGTAATTCAAAAAATGCCCTAGGACAGGGAAGACTTCATTGGAAAACTTTAGTCCACTTCAGAAAAATTGGAAAGATGGTGAATTTATGGTGCTGGCACAGCATAAAAAGAAAAGAGTAAAAACTACTGGCTCTGATTAAAAACTACTGAGAACTCACAAAACATTATAGAATGTTAAAAACACAAAAAATTCCACAGTATGTGTACGACAAAAAAAGTTACAGAATATAGTAAATGAAACAAAGTACAGGAAACAAACAGGAACAATGGGACGGAGAAAAGAGATTGCAAAAAATAGGATAAAGCTAAACAAAAGGAGGAGCAGAGGACAAGAAATGCAAAATAAGTAAAAGTCCCAAAACAGAAAGGGAAGATGCCAAAGATCTGCAATAAATAGTATTTTCAGAAGTACGCCATGAAGCTAGAACAAAACTGCCTGAAAATCTCTCTTTGTGGGCTTATAAAATGGTCCAAGTCCAAGCATCCTTCTTTTCCAAAACAAAGAGTTATCTAGTGGTTCCAATCTTGTACAAATTTTGCCTCTGTAGGAAAAAGTCACCAGCCACCTGCATTCCACACACACAGATTTACCCTGGACCACTTCTTCCAAATCCACTTTCCCTTCAATTAAGCATTTTTTTAAAAAAAATATTATTCAACCAGCCCCACATACTCACAAGAATCACTCTTTCACTCTACATTTAGAGAAGTCGCATCTCAGCAGGCAAATACTTTCTTCTGCCTGATACCTAAATTGCCTTACATAAGCGGATCCAACTTGACCACAATGGACATCAGCAAAATCAACCCATAAAACTTGGGGGCTGATCATCAGACCCAAGTGGGTTTCATGGGAGGCTGTGCTATCCCTTCCAGAAAATCAGAGTACCTTTCCACATAAAACTTTTTGCTCATTACAAAGGAAGAAGAGAGAAACTTACATCAACAGCTCACCTTCCTTCTCCTTCTAGGTTGCTGGGGGGAAGGAAATAAAAACCAAGATCCTTGAAGTAATTGTTGGAAAAGTTTGCAAGTCTTTGGCAAAGTTCAAGAAGTGAAAGAAATACCCTCTTGAAAGACCAGATAGGGCAGACAGGGAGATGAAGAGTTCATCCGAGTTTTCTCTTTTGTTCAAGCTCCCCGATCAGACAAAGAACTAGCGAGCAGCAGGTTTCTCCCCTTTTCCCTCCCATCTCTCTTCCCCCAACCCTTGGGTCCAACAGCAACTCACCAACTTCAGCCGCCCCTACTCCTTCGAAACGTCTGGATCCCGAGATAAGATACAGAAATATATATATACACGCAGAGAGAGACAGAGGCGCAGGCTGTTGGGTTTCTCGCCTCATCCCTAGATTCCAGTTCAAAACTTCCCTCTAAGTGAGCCTCCCAGAAAAACAATCTTAATGGAGGCGGAGGAGGCAAGGAGAATCCCTCCGATCGTTATTTCCGGCAAATGCACCTCTTTGTTTGGATCCCCTTGACAGGCGCGGAGAACGATTGCCCCCTCCCCCCCGCAATCCAGCCGGGTGGGCGCGGGATCCTCTTACCGTTCCCAAGGACGAAAAGCGGGGCTTTCAGGAAACCGGGATGGGAGTTGTGAGGAGTGGAAAGGCTACTCAAGCGCCGCGCTGGGAGGAGGGAGAGAGGGAGGGAGGGAGGGGTGGGGGACGGGAAGCAAGTTTTGGGTGAAGCC
>JANHFK010002294.1:171553-182176 GCA_036250565.1 Sibynophis collaris | reverse complement strand
AAAGTAACAGAATGACTTTCAATCTTAAAAAGACAAAAAAGTGCTAATGTAGCATTTTTTTTCAATTTTTCCAAAAAATTCCGTTTCCCCCCCGAAAATTTCCGGAAATTTTACATCTCTACTTGCTACTCATCACAATTGTTTCTTTCCTTCCACCTTTCCCAGCATTAATAAACATCTTGAGAGAACTAGGTCTTTGCATAATGTGCTCAAAGTATGATCATTTGAACCTGGTCATTTGTGCCTTGAATGAGAACTGAGTTGATTTGTTCAATGAATCTATGTGTGCTTCTTAGTCATCCATGGTATTCTCAGAAATCTTTTCCAACACCAAAGTTCAAAAACATCTATACTCTTTCTTTCTTGCTTATTCAAATCTAATTTTC
Organism: Sibynophis collaris; assembly: GCA_036250565.1. NCBI lineage: Eukaryota > Metazoa > Chordata > Lepidosauria > Squamata > Sibynophiidae > Sibynophis > Sibynophis collaris. The sequence goes on along the minus strand of JANHFK010002294.1, from coordinate 181,790 downwards.
ACTTCCATGGAATGTCACAGGGAGTACCATTGCCTGGCACCTCAATATCTTTCCCAAGGCCTTGACTGATTGTTCTTCTATTGTTGATTGTTGATACTGTAAGGTAAGAAGCTACCAGGCTCTCTGACCTATATATAGATTTTGCATGAAACAATAACATGTTCTGTGATTTCTGTTTTTTAAAACCCTCCACAGCTTGACATGATTGACATATGTTAATTAAAGACCTTTCTATAATCAAAGAAGCATTTACTGACTTTTTTTGGTATTCTGTGATTTTCTCAGTTATGAGCCATGGTGGTGCGGTGGTTAGAGTGCAGTACTGCAGTCTACTTCTGCTGCCTGCTGGGTGCCTGTAATTTGGCAGTTCAAATCTCACCAGGCTCAAGGTTGACTCAGCCTTCCATCCTTCCGAGGTGGGTAAAATGGGGACTCAGATTGTTGGGGGCAATATTCTGGCTCTGTAAACTGCTTAGAGAGGGTTGTAAAGCATTGTAAAGTGGTATATAAGTCTAAGTGCTATTGCTAATCTAGTGTGCATCAGAAATAGTGCTTTATATTCCCTGGCATTTTCTAAAGCTAACTTAAACATCTGGCATTGTCTTTTCGATGTTGGGCTCTAATGTTATGTTAGATGATTCCAAACATGATTTTTCTAGGTACATCTTCAATAATTTTTCATATATGGCAATATTATTTTTGTCTGTTTTTAACAGATGGTTGAAATTGTTTGTTAACTTCTTTCCAAGATGTTTGTTTTTTGTCTTTGACTTTGCTTTTTATAATTTCCATGGTTTGTCTGTCATCCAGTTTGCTTTCTTTTGTTTCTTGTCCTAGGCAGTCTTCTCAACTATTTCTTTAAGTTCATTCCACAATTCCTTTAATTGCCTGTCAATGAAGTTCAGTACTTCAAAGCAATCCCTGATGTACTCCTTAAAAATGGAGGGTGTATGCTAAAGGTCACATCCTGAAAATTAATTGACTTTCTCCAGCTACTTTAGCTTAACTTGGAACTTTCATATGAGCTATTTATGGTCTTAGTCAGTCTGGTCACTTTTTTATATTTATAAATCTATTTATCAATTATGCTATAATTGAATCACTTCTTTCTACCAATAATTTAGTCATTCTGATTTCTCTGTTCTCTGTTTGGTAATGCCCATATACAAAGACGAAGAAATTATTGGATAACACTGAAATTTCAGTTTCTTGGGCCATGGAATCCAACTACATTTTCCTCCTTAATTTTCCAACTGTGCCATTCTAGTTTCCAATCATCTTGTTTCTATGTTCTGTCAATTTCAAATTTAATTTGATGATAAAACTCATCAACTTCCTCTTTCCTCCATCAGTAATTTGAACATAGACTTGAATAATTGTCATATGAAAGGGTTGGCTACAAAGTCTTTAATATCACAGAGGTCCTTGGGTTAGAACAGAAATTGGGACTGGGACTAAGTGATGCCATAGTAAAGTGTGATGTCATCTCATCACTTAGCAACAATCCTAGCAGTCCTGGTTGCCATCATAATACAAGATGCATGAGGTGTTAAGTGGGAAGCAGCAGGAGTTCAAGGTAAGGAGTGTGGTACTGTGGATAGGCAGGGGAGTGAGTGAGTGCAGGGAGTCTGGAGGAAGTAGCAGGATTTGAAAGATCCGCAGCTCTTCCTCAGCAGCATGCTGAGTGCCATCTGACCTAATCTAGCACTGTGTTGTTATCACTTCATATTGTTTATCCATGTGGTTTTCTTAGTTAAAACAAAGGAATAGATTACCACTGAAGTCTCTGAAATTATGTCTTTGTTATTGTTACTAAAGCTGTTTCTCACTAAAGGTGCCTGCTTCTTTAGTTGGGCAGTTGGGATGACCTTCCCATTTTATGCTAGAATGTTATACTCCTTGCATTTTTCACTTATTTCTCCCAGGAACACCCATCACCTATCAAAACAAGGCAGCATAGCAGGATTGGTGGGATCCAGAGGCAAGAATGCATCTTTCTTGATTGGTAAATGCTTGTGGGCTAGTGGAAAAAGTCCCTGCATTTTTCAGATTGCTCATCACTTTCAAAATCCAAACTGTTTCTTCCATTTCAATGATTCATTACAAGAGCAATCCATCACATACGGTTTCCTGGCATGAGCTAGATTACAAACTATTGAGCAAGATGATCTTGATTTGAAGGGCTCAGCAGCAAGATAAGCCAAACTGACAACAAGAATGCAACTAGTTGTGTTTTGGGCAAGAACTGTAACATTGCTGATTATTTCCAACAGTATGAAAACGAATCAGCACAAGTTTGGGCTCCACTTAATCTGATCCCTGAGCCTTCAGGATGTCCCCACCCACTAGCATTCCATACAGAAATAATATAAATGCAATTGTTAATACACGTTGGATTGATTAGCCTGCTGATAAGTATATGTATATTCTTTGCGCATGTAGAGTTCATTGATGTTAAGATTCAGGTTTTTACCTATACAGTGACTGTCTTTATAGTCAAAGGTATTTTGAAAACTCCACAATCAGCCGGACAAAACAGTGAGTGTACAACTAAACCCATCATGCCATCCTTTCATAACAGTCCTTATTCCCTCAAAACTCATGTTGATACCTTACTTGATTGGATTGGCTATCAGAGACTTTGCTTTTTGAGTGCATTTAAAAAATAAGCATGTTGCCTGGTTCACGCTATTGTTCACTTTTCATTGTTGTTTATTCATTTTCATACTCTAGTATCTTTTGTTTATGATTTGAAATTCAGGCTGGCTCTGCAGTGAATGTGCCATCGTCAAAAACACTAGAGTGTTTTTTGCTGCAAGTGCAGTCTTTCTCTTGGAGGAACAGCTTTCCTCCTTCCTGCCTCATTCCACTAGGCAGGAACTGAAATTCATGTTTTTTTATTATAATTAGCCAGAGAAAAGGGAAAATCCATTAAATATTGAGATGGACAGTCTGTTTGATGATTTGCAAAATTAAGTTTACCCATAGACAACATAGATTTCAAAGAGGTTTATTTCAAACACATTCTTAAAGTAACCCCCTTTAATAGACTGGAGTTAATGGAATCCTCTGTCCAGAGTGTTGTATCTTGAAAAGGTTTGATAAGAAAGCATTGAGCCAGCCTGTCTCATTATGCTAAAATGTTTGAGTTAGACTTTTCTGTGATTTTCAGATTTTTACTGCACAATAGGCAGATAGGATCCCATCTATCTGTCCCAAAGGTCAACCCACCCAAAAATATTTTAGGGTTGCTTTTGCTAAAGGATAGAATTGGCAAATAATTCTGTTTTTGTTTCTTTTTGCATGGCCAGCTCCAAAAACAAATTGTCAGAACTTCCAATATGCAATATTCTGAGTTTAAATAAACCATTCTCCATTCTATGCATACTCCAAGGAGTAAACCAAAGATTCTGCATTAACAGAATGAATGAACATCATTTTGCTTCAAGGATCTGAGGTTTAACCAGACTACTAAATTACATAGGAATTAACTAGTTAATTTCTTGTTTTCTTTGGTATTAATAATTTAGTTAGCACGGAAAATTCTAATGTAGAATCATTTCTGTTTTGGCTTTATTGTATGTAATCAAGTCTTCTGAATATTTGAATTCTTCAGTAACAAGCATAGAAAGCACATAATAACTTAGAATTGCTTGAGTTCCCACATTATGTGCTATGCCATAATGCATGAACTCACCCAGACTGCACACCATCCCTAAATAATAATCGTAAGTTAGCCATGCTTAACAGCACTTTGTCTTAATTTTTTTCTTGAGAGTGTGTTTAAAATTATAGTAGTATTGCTTCACAGGTCTGTCAAGTACAGTATATATTGTACAGTTTTGCTATCAACATCATGGTGAGGATATTTCTCATACACATGGAGATAGAGAGAGAGATGCAAGTTGTAAGCCGACTGTTCTGTATAGAGCCTCTAATGATACATGTTGTGTCATATGCTGTTGTTTGCTAACTTCCCTAGTGAAAAAAAAAAGTCTGAACTACTACACATGGCCATGTTGTCATCAGTTACTAAATATGTCTTTTGGGCCTCTGCCAGTCATAATTTGGGAAGTCAAAATACGATTTAGTATTCTCTTTTTAATCTTAATTGGTAAGGCAAGAATGTTACTGTTGATGGTATTTTGTTAAGATGCAAGAAAATATTATACATTATCAGTTATTTTCCCTTATAACATTTTATTATCACATTTAATTTAAAGTGCAAAAGTAATTTAAATATTATCAGCCCCACTAGATAGCCTAGACCCGTGATGGCAAACCTATGGCACGCGTGGGAGAAGGCTGGAAAGGTGAAGCAAAGTTACAGTAGTGATAGGGCACTGTTAGAAACACCAGATTATGACAAATCGTCAAGAAGAAAAATATGTATGCATTAAGGGTTGACAAGGACTTGATGGCACCATAACATGCATCAATCATATGGTTGCAACCTTAATATCATAGCATGGAATTCTGTAATCTTAACTCAGCCAATATGTCGATAGCCACATGATGGATGTGTCCTAGGGCTGGCCACCTTTGTTACTTTTTGCTTCAATCACAACACAAAGAGCTAAGAAAATAATGCAAAACTGTATCTTGTCCATACTTCTTCTTTTCCAACTAAATTCAAATCTTGACATAATCAACTATTTACATATATGTACCTATTATAAATACAGACGTAACTTCACAAATAGCCAATATACAAATGTTTTATTTTTTATTAGGTATCACAATTAAAAAGGCAAGTACCATTTATCCGATTGGCAAGTATATGAATGTAAAACATCAAATCCCTACAACAATTGAACAATATTTACAGGGGTCCCAGACATGGCATTAATTTTATCACTTAAATATTACAATATTTCATCCCTGCACCCTGCATTCCTTGTGTATGTAGGTTTATATTATCAACATTAAACTGTGGTATAATAATTTGCCTTAACCTTCAAGCATTTTTTTCTCTTTGCCTGAAGGAGAATTATGTTTTTGTGCTAAGGCCTTTTACAAGTAATATTGCTTTCTCAGCAGACATGAAGTATTTGCTACTGAAATGGATGTGGCAGTTCAATATAATCCAGTATTATCAGCAAGTAGTTTGCTTACCACTCCAATCTCATCATAAATCTTTTAGTGTGGTATCCTTTCTCTGGAACAATAAATCTCCCCTGTAATTGGCTTCTTTATAAGTACTGTCTCCTCAAAGGTATCAAAATATGACTGATTCCAGAAAAGGAGATTAAACACTTGGGCTACAAGTGGCTTGCAACAGTTCTTGGCTTTCCAGTCTTTATAGGATTAGAGTTTTTAAACAACTTTATAAATATTAAAAGCTGTGGTAAAATATTTTTGAAGCGTTCACAGTGCAATATTTTATACCCTAGCCAAGAATTTATCTATACACCTATCTATAAAATTAATTAAAAATCAGTATAAAAATAGAATGATTTGAAAGTTTACACACACCAACATTCCTCACCTATCTGTTGATTCTACATCAAATTGTCTATACAGTAGAATGCACAGGATTCCACAGGAACAGAAACCAATGATGTTCACTCAAAAGTTAACCTTTTTTTAAAAAAATTACATTTTAAAAATATTTTGGTCATCAGGAAGGCCTACGTCATGTCAAAATCTTAAGAATCAGTTGACAACATTAAGCAGCTGTGATCTGTATTTGCAGGATCTTTATTTCATTTTTAAACAAAAACTTGTTTAATGTGATGAGCTGAATTTAGCAGCAGTAATGTAAAGATGCACTCCCTTTGACTGAATAGGCTAGCATCTTGATTCAAGCTCTTCACCTTTTTTCTGTTGTATTTTCCTCATACAGAGACACTTTTAATAAACCTTTACTACTTCCCTGCACAGTTCGGTATCCTCCTATGGAATTTTGTTCACATACTTAACATACTCTTCAACCTACTGAGTGAAGAAATTTCTGAAAGATTTCATTCTTGTCGTAGTACAGAAACACTTTCTTTAAATATTCATTATGTTCTGTTTGTGGCTGGTGCATCCGCAATATGACATAATAATCTGTTGTATTGCCATCAGTATTCCAAAATTATTCTAAAAATCTGTATAGTGATAGCTGGACAATCTGATTAATGTCCATTAGATCTGGGCTACTTATATAGTAATATAAACTGCTATACCAAATAAACATCAATAGTGAAGTACAATCTTTGAACATTAGAATATTTATTTAGTTTGGCCCTTATTCAGTGAAAAGCACTTGACGAATATATCAATTCTCAGTATCTTGTATTATGAGTAATTGAGAAATTTCAGAATCATCAGTTCTGCAGAGTATAGGTGGTCCTCAACTTACGAGCACAATTGAGCCCAAAATTTATGTTGCTAAGTGAGAACTTTGTTAAGTAAGTTTTGCCCCATTTTATAACTTGCCACAGTTGTTAAGTGAATCACTACAATTGTTAAATTAGTAACGTAATTGTTAAGTGAATCTGGTTTCCCCATTGATTTTGCTTGTCAGAACGTTGCAAAAGGGAATCACATGACTCTGGGATACAGCAACTGTCATAAATGTGATTCAGTTGTCAATCATCTGAATGTCAATCCCATGACCATGGAGATGCTGCAATAGTCATAAGTATGAAAAATGGTCATAAATTACTTTTTTTTAGTGCCGTTGTAAGTTCGAATTGTCACTAAGCGAACTGTTGTAAGTCGATAACAGTATAACAGTAGCTAGATTGCTCACAGTGAGTGATATTTGGCAGTAGTTGAAGAATTTCCACTGCAGTGTAGTTACTGCAATTGCCCATCTCACATGAAAATTATATCCGAACAATACATTTATCTTGTAGATTTCAGCAACTTGAATTGCCTCCTCAAAATAGTGCAATTTTAACAACATATACACATATGCAGTGGTTTCACACACAGAAAAACACTTAAAAAGTAGTTGGCCATTATTTATGCCCTGTCCCCTTTAGCACAGTTTAATGAACTTCATCATGTATCTGCATTTTTATCTATATTATCTTGTGATGACAGCAGAGACGGATATGGTGTGACACATTTCACATTGACGTAGGTGGCATTCACATGGACATAATGTTCCCCAATAAAAGTGGAGAAGATCATGGATATATCTGAAACTAACTCAGAAAAGGCTGGCCGTAGTTCAGGCTTTGGATGCCAGCACTTGAGCATGACTTCATATCTGCAATGAAAAAGCAGAAAAATGATTTTTAATCTATTACATTTAATAACATGATTTTACAAGATTTCTAGAAGGTATTTTAGACTTTTCTTACAGTGGATCTGGACAGTATTCAGGCTGTAAGAGCCTCCTTCCTTGTAGTAAGTAAACAGTAATATCAAAAGAACTGATATCAGGATAAGGAGGTGCGCCCCTTGTCATCAGCTCCCAAAGTAAAACACCAAAGGACCACTAAAAAAAAGAACATAAAAATCAAATCATAAAGCTGTGAAAGAAAGCCACAAGCATTCATAACTAAATACCACATTATCAACAAGACAAGGCCAAACATTTTGTTCTGTTGTGGCATTTTTGGAATTTAGGTAGTAGTGGGTTCCTACCGGTTCGATCTGGTTATTAGAACCGGTAGTAACGGTGGCGGGAGGCTCCGCCCACCCACCCGGATGTCATCCTGGACGCTCTGCACATGCACAGAAGCGCCGCCCGAAATCGCTCCTGTTGTGAACCGGTAGCGAAGATAAGTAGAACCCACCTCTGAATTTAGGAGAACAGAAGTAAGAGGCAAGTCTTAAGTCTTGTAGGGTTGTAAGGCAGTTATTATACCCCTTTAAAATGCTTTCTCTGATTTTTTCTTGGTTCCTCTATCCTTGATATGCTGTGCATAAACCAGGTGAATACCTCAAGCTAATGGAAGTGATAGAATTTGCATCAACAAAATTGCCAGTCATCTAGTCCAATAGTCTCTATTTTGACAGATTTTCTTTACCTAACTTTTTAAGGGGAAAAATAATAATTGAATCTGGGATTTCTTCCATGCTAAACACAAGTAATCTTTTGTAATTTTTGCATTAATGGCCTCAAGCTAACAAGGGTCTAATAAGAAATTAATCTCCAGAACAAAATAAAATAAAAAAGGGGGTTTCTAAGAATAAAGCACAGCCTGTTGGGAAATTGTTGTATGGAATTGATGAAGAAAAAAAAACCTAGTAAGCTGCACACATATAGGCATACGGATAGCTTAGAATGGGGTTTAAGTCTTAAGAAAAACGGAATTGATGAAAATGAACCAGGGAAGCAAAAAGTAGGGCCCACCAACATCTGTTTTGTGATCATCAGAGTAAATGGCCACTTTGGAATACCTGGAAAGCTTAAGAGCAAAATAACCCAGCAGATACTTAACACTTACATTTGAATTCTTTAACTCTGAAAGATAATGTCCCACCTATTCATTCCCAGACCCAGATCCAGCACACAGTGTTACGTGATTCTGAATCTCTTGTAGGAAGTATGATATTGCTCTCAACTGGAGAGCAGTTGTAAACCCATATATTAAGGGTTTCAAAATCGGGTCAGCACCATCAAGCTTTTCATAGCAATCATTCAAACTTAGTATTTTAAGATTGGAAAGTTTCTTAGTTGTAGATTTAAGATTTGGTCATTTGAAATACGGACACAAAACTAATAATACCCATTGACTTTTGCAAAGAAACAGGCTAGTTTTGGTTTAAGGATTTGTCTTCCCTTGCATTAATCTACTATATAATTCTTTTTCTTTGATATTTCCAATAATCTGTTGAAATATAACCAGCAAGTCCCATATAATGATAAATATATTACCACATCTGACTTTGTGGTGAATTTCTGGGTTTGCAAACTTTCTAAAGCCATCCATTTTACTGGCAATTTTGCTCCTGTTTTATTGTGTACACTGTAGTACTCCTTATCATATACATCTCTCGCAAGTCCAAAATCAGCAACCTTGACTATGAAATTTTCATCCAGCCTATAAAAACAACACACACACAAACATAAAATATTATTTGGAGCTAAGAAGACAGAATTTACATTTGTGTGGTCAGGTTACATTGTATGGTTAATATAAACAAATATTCCATTTAAAGTCTCCAATTCCTTCCTGAATGCAATGTTGCTTGTAAACAACCAATTTTTTTACTAACAGATATCCATGTTCTTAAAAAATAGGCTAAGAGAGGATTTCATCGGAAGAGGGAATCCAGTTATAAATAAACTAAAGTCTACTTATTAAAGCTTTAATAAATCTATGTCACAAATGAAGGCAAATATACGTGTCCCAAAATAATTTTGCAGGATCCAATCTGGGTCAGTCACCTGCACTAGAGGTTTAGTTTTCCAAATTTTTGGACTCCTACTGGAGCCCATCCTCAGGGAACTTCTCTCTAAGGAATTTGAATTTTGGTTCTCTTTATTGTCTTATCTCCCATCTCTTTTTATATAGGTAGAGCTAATCTGGAATAGCGGTTATTAAATATAGGTAGTCCTCATTCTACATGGCGAAGTAGAACTGGAGACTCTGTTGTTAAGTCACATAGTTGTAAATTGAAAAACCACACGGCCAATCCATTTAGTGATGGTCATCATTAATGAGGATCATGCAGGTTATTAAATGAGGATCTCATGTGATCCTGACTTCTGATTGGTTCTCCATTGACTCTGCTTGTGAGAAGCTGGTAGGTCACAAATTGCAGGGATGTGTATGATTGCAGGGATGCCGCAACGGCCATTAAGTAGAAGGTCTAGTATTAACTACCACTCATTCAGTGTAATTATACGTTTGAAAATGTTCGTGTTCTGCATGGACTAACTGTTGGTTTCTGGTATATGTACCTTTAAGGTTATAGAGTCACTGTGTAAACCATGATGACTCACAGCAGTTGATTAGGCTATTGTCCTAATTTAAGAGCTGCAGTCTAGCTATAAGAAAGCTGCTACAGAGCATAGCACTCTCTCGCTGATATCTCTCGCTACTCTCTCGCTTTGCTGCTGTTGCTGATTGCTGAACTTTGGTTGATTGATTACTACTGCTGCCGTTTATCTAAGAATACTGTTACTGAGAATACTACTGACTTAGATACAGGTTAGTTTGCTACTGTTACTGTTTACTTAGCAGAAAACTACCTGATTTACTGTGTATGATTTTTGGACTGTTGTTTGGACTTGACATTGGACTGTGTGAACTATTGTATATATAAAACCTATTTTTATACCTGTTTG
>JANHFK010002294.1:91019-109577 GCA_036250565.1 Sibynophis collaris | reverse complement strand
CTATCTTCTGGAGTGTTGGCTATTCCTGCCAGCTTGGTGTCATCTGCAAATTTGATGAGTTCCCCATCTATCCCCTCATCCAAGTCATTGATGAAGATGTTGAAGAGTACTGTGTATAAAACAGAGCCTTGGGGTACTCCACTACATACTTCCCTCCATGTAGATGCAGTTCCATTGAGGACTACATATTGAGTGTGGTTGGTAAAGGTGGTGTACCTTTCTATGTTTTTGCTTTTATCATAATATAACTTACTGAAATATGTTAATGTCATAAACATGTCAGCTTCAGAAAAATAACAGATTTGCAATGAAGCAAGAATCTGAACTCAAGCTTTCTGATACCATTCTAATCTGTAAATAAGAAAATATCTCTATTAAAACAGTAAAATTGTATTCAAAGTAAGATATTTCAAAATTAAAAGAATTCCTGCACAGTGGTTATCTTGAATTCAACAAGCATATAAAATAGGAAGTGTGTATTCAAACCAGGATCAGGTCAATAGAAACAATTGTTAAATATACAGTAAATATTTATAGCATCAGCTATGAATTTAGTATCCTGTATTTCCAGAAACTCTTAGTGTTCATTTACTGATAAAGGAAAAGCAAAAAGGTTTATGCTAATGTTAGATTACGTAAGGAAAAAAAGAGACAAATGCTGATGTAATTAACTAATACAAATTAAAAACATAGCACATTTTCTTTTCAAAGATCTTTCATAGTATTATTCACTTTTGGTATTGATTACCACTGCATCAGTTCTTATAATCTGGTTAGTGCATTAGCACTAAGTAAATAGTATTGATTTAGGTACATGTATAATGGACATATGCATTATTTGTATTTTGCCTGTTTTCTTTGTGTTATGGCAAAGGCAACACATGGCAAAAAAGGCAACCCAGGGCAAAAAAAAAAAATATTCACTACTGAAAACAGTAGAAAAGTATGTCACACTTCCTGATCAAGATAGACTTGGCTTTAACAATTGCTTATATCAATAATGTTTTGTAAATATTTAATTAATACTCTAGGCTTTTCCCCCAATACCATAGAACTATCCACCAGTCCTTGCCTTAGCAGAAACCATGCCAGCATGAATTTTTCCACCCTACTAAAAATCCATAGCTTTCCTATTCTCAGTAATTGCCAGTTTACTGACTTTCCTCTTAAGGTAAGGGATGGCAAGGTCTTTGTCAGTGTTAGAATAAAGGTGAAATATTATTTATTTATTTTAAAGGTATTTATGACTTCTCATATCAACATGTTACTTTTAACACAGGTACCACAGATCTAGTTTGAATCTGACTTCATTCATGGACTGGAAGAAAGATGAAGCGACATTATAGGACCCAACAGTAAAAAAGAGGCTGCCAGAACATATTTATGGCATAGTTTAGGAGCAATGGAGATATGGCATAATAAAACAGAAATGGTCATAATTTTAGAGGCGAACATATATTCAGTCCTGCATTCAATGAATGCTTAAGATGTAATAGATTTCCTTCCCAGGTTTGATATGCCACGTTCCCCATTGGCAGAGCACAAAACAGGAAACTATAAATTGCTCAATTAAGTTATAAATGTAGGGCACAGAGGATCCCATTGATTAGTTGTAGATATATAAATCAATTTAATCTTGCAATCACTGGGTATGCTATCATCCCAGAAACCAGCTGTGTATAACCCTATTAATTAATTAATATGTGAATTGTCAAAATTCAAATAATATATCCTACAAAAATAGAAAAAAGCAAAACGTATTTCAGCAGGCAATTGTTTGATAATGCACAGTTTCTATATGGCTGTATGGCTGCTAATTATTTCTTAGTTAAATATAGACAATATTCATGATTTAAAAGGATTAGCTATGTTAGAGAAATAAAGACAAATAAACAGTGCGATTAAATGAGAATTAAAACTGTCCTAATTTACACAAAGTATCATAAGCAACTTCCTATATGAAGTATTCTAGTATAAGGGTAGAATGAGAACCAGTTTGTTGTTGTCTAAGGCATCAGGCTAGAAACCAGGAGACTGTGAATTCTAGTCCTGCATTAGACACAAAGCCAGCTGGGTAACCTTGGGTCACTCTCAACCTTAGGAAGGAGGCAATGGCAAATATTGCTAAAAAACTTTGCCAAGAAAACTGCAGGATCAAAAAAAACTGCAGAGCCAGGCAGTTTCCCAAGAATTCGACATGACTGAATGGAAGGGGGGGGGGGGGGAAATAGGATGGAGTAAAGTAAATCCAAGATCACAGCATAAGGTGAGGGAAAATGTGACCCTTGAAAAACATGGCCAATGGTGAGAGATGTTTGGAATTGTTCAGAGCCATTCAAATGTGCTTACAAGTCCTCTCTTATCAACACAATTGATTTGAACTGTGATTTGAATTCACATTTATTTATTTATTAAATGTGTATGCCACCTATTTCGCCATAAGTGATTCTAGGCAGTTTAAAATCATTAAGCATGATAATACACATTAATTATCAGTCTACCACAGTTCAACTAATCTTGATCCAGATTATGATCACATCTTCATGAAAGCACAATATTCCAGGTAAAGGTAAAATAGAGCAATGAAAATTAGTGAACTTTTAATAACAATATGATATTGCTACTTAGAGCTGGTTCTATTTACATTTGAAAGCAAAATCAAAGCTGGTTTTGTGCACTTTAGACTTATTTTTGATTGTGAGTGGCAAGTTAAGTAATAATAATGGGATATCCACTGATTTAGTGTACAATTTTATATATAAGAGCTGTAGTGAATCAGATGTCATAGTGATAAAACCAAGAACATCTATGGGGAGGCAGTTAAGTCACTGCTGCTAGGTGGGGGGAGGGAGCAAGGAATTGCGAGAGTGGCTGGGAAACTGTCATGGAACATTGAAAATAAAAAGCACATGACCATAGCAGCAGCCCAGAAGCAGCCAGTAGCACTGAAGCAGCCACAGCTTTCCCAAATGTCATTCTCTCGGGAGACATGTATGCCAGATTTTAGACACACTCTGCAAATTAGTCCATTTGAAGTTCCTTGGTTCAAACATTGTTGATCTATAACACAGTTTCTCCCAATTAAAAAGTCATAATAATGAGAGTTTTAGTAATATATAGACACTAGCCTATAAACATTACTTTTCAATTTGTGTTGAACAAATTGGTGTCTAAACTATACTGCCAGGCTGAAAAAATACCATAGGAAGGCTTTAAAAGAATTGAGCTGTAAGCTGCTTCCTTCTAGAGACACAGAAACTCTATTAAACTTAGATACTGCTATTTTCTCTAAGAAGAAATAAGCTGAGTAGAAAGTTTGTTTACTTGTGTCCTATGTCTATTCAAATTTGACCCAATGTATTTTCAGGGTTAAAAATAGATATTAATGCAAGTAGGCAATGTTATATATTCCAGAAAGTAATTGGAACTGAACTGGAAGTAAAATGTAGAATAACCCTCCAACCCTGTTTTTTTATGAATTTGTAATGTGTGTGTTTTTAAATATGAGAATCTTTTTAAGACAAGTGATATGGACTGTCTAGACCAGGGGTGTCAAACTCAAGGCCCAGGGGCCGAATCCAGCCTGCGGGGTGCTTAGATCTGGCCCGTGGAGTCGCCCTGGAAACAGTGAAGGACTGGCTCGCCTCTGCCAGTGAAAACAGAATTTGCGGCCCTCCCGAGCTCCGTTTTCACTGGCAGAGGTTTGCAGGAAGCCGTCGCAGCTGAAAATGGAGCGCAGGAGCCCGTTTTCACTGGCAAAGCAATCGGGCCACCATAGACACCCCTGACACGAGTGACATCGAGCTGGCCATACCCACCCTGGCTCCCCGCGGTCAAACACAAGCCTGATGCAGCCCTCAATGAAATCAAGTTTGACCCCTCTGGTCTAGACATATGACCAGAAAACCTGCTATGAGAAGATGAGAAAAGCCAATACTTATAAAATCTGTTTGTGTTATTTTGTCTTTATTTTATTAAATGTTGCTATACCCAAAAGACAAAAGATCAATAAAGCTCTTTTAGTTTCCTGATGGAAGGCTGCAATTACTTCTCATTATAAAATAAGCATAACTCAATTTCTTTCAGCTATCATCTTAATAAATGAATATCACCATATGTTTATTTCACTGTGTCTTTTTATTTGATTTTAGGGGGCTCTTCATTTCACTCTCCTATATTTTTTCTCTTCCCTTTATCTGCATTTTCACATTCAGCATGTTTTGCTAGAAGAATAAAACAATGCAAAGAGATAACAAATAAAAATTATGAAAAACTGAGCAGTTCTTGCTTTTTTTTGAGGGAGGGGAAGCAAAATGTATTCTCATTCCAAAAGTAGAAGTTTGATTATCCAATTGTTTCTACTTTAAGAGGACTATGCTGAATCAAACTGAAGAACTACCATCCTTTAATAAGTCATGCTGAAAATGACTAAAATTGAATCTCTCCCCAGATTTACTGTATTTCAGTTTCCGCATCATTAAAGTGGCAACACCCCCAATCCACAGAGAAATGATTCAAAACCTTCAAGATTGTTTGCCAACCATCTTTTAATTTCAATGAAACTATTCTAAGGCCACTTTTCTCTTCCCCCTAAACTCTTGGGGACTTTTATTCCTATGAAAATAAAATTAAAATTGACAAAATGACAAAACTCTTGAATTTTGTTCCCTTTTTATTCGACCATATGATACCACTGCTGTGTCCAATGCACAGGTTATCAGTTGGCTTCTGGGTATAAAGTCAAGCTGCTAGTTATCAACTCCACAGCATACAATTTGGCTATTTGAGGCAGGACAGGTTTTGCCCATCTTATAATATTGGGCAGAGCAGGTGCATTTAGATTTTTTTGATTAAACAATGCCATCTATCAGAACATCTGTGCATCTTCCCACAGATGACGTTCAGAAGGTCACTGAAAATCGGGCTATTTTTCCAGTGGTAAAGTGGTTTTGAGCTGCTGTTAAGTTTGTTTTTTATTCATTGTCTGTCTTCTGTATCCATGAACATTATCCATGATTGTATTGTTCCAGAGTTATTGAAAATAGGATAAGTCTCTAAATAAATAAATAAATACCTGAAATAAATAAATACCTAAACATTTTGGAAGACTTGCAGTAGAAATTTTGGAAAGCTTTCTGATTCTTATATTCATCTACTTGTGATTCATCTATTTGTGGTTTAACTGAAAGATTATGCAGGAACAGAATCACTTTTTTAATGTGTGGTATTTGGCTTTATTAAACCTGAGTAGAGTTCTCTATTTTGATCTGTATCCTCAACACTACCCATTTTCCTACTGATTAGAAGAAAACAGGGTTTAGGGTTTATACTACCTCTAATGCAAACTCTAATTTCTGAATGCATCTTCCAATTACTTTTATATCCAATACTTATAACAACTGTTTTATGTGAAGATAAATCACAACTGGCAGTAACTAGCATTAATAGTGAAACTGAAGTACATTAAGATGTCCTGGATCAAAGCCAAAATATAGTCCAAGATAATAGCTACTAATCAGCATAGTCACATATTCAATACTGGAACATTCAGTGGGAATTAGACAGTGTTAGTTAATTAACATCCTATAATATAATACAACACTTACTTACCTTGTTCAGACAGTATTTGTTGTTCTTCTTGTAGAGATGCTGCAGACATTTCATGTTTTGTTTGTCTACAATTTTGCCAAAAAATTCATTGATGGTTTTGATAGAAACTGCACAGACAGCAGATTTAGGAATCGGGTTTGAAGAATCTGGTTTACTTTGGGCAAAAGCACCAAATAAAATATCATCATTCATATTAAGGCCCATTTGCTGGGCTAAGGTTGCACCTGGCTTACCAATATATGCAGCCTGTAAAATATTAAATACCTCATTTGACCTCTTAGCTGACCTCTTCTTACGTTTTTCAGTGTAGATGCATTCAAGGGGCATTTCCACGTATGAACGCAACTCAGAATCAAAAGAGCAAAACCTTATAATCCTTGTATGAAAAGCTTGGGAGTCAAGAGATTCTCTTTGAACGGTAAGGAAGTACACAAAATGGTCCTTTTCGAATGCATGAACATACTTGATGGGGTATGAATCCCTGAATTCTGGAAGAATATCAATGTAAGAGTAAGCCGTGAGGAACTCAAATCCATCCAGAGTTTCTTTTAATCGTCGAACAGATATTGAATGAAGAAGATGATCCTGCTGGGGTGAATTACTTACAGTATTGCCAACGTAGAAATATACAAATCTTTCTTTTTCTGCCACCAGAATTTTGGTTCCTAAGGGGCTTACAACACAGTCAGGACACTCATCTGATTCCTCATCCATCAGTTTGGAATACATGCAATGTACTCTACTTCCAATGTCAGCAGGATTATCAGGATTAATGACATGGCGCTGACAGGTTCCTTTGGCCACACTACCGCAGCTGATAAGATGATCATCGTAGTATGTTTCAAAGAGTAGAGCCATGTTAATGTTATCTTTCCAAATATCAGATTGATTTCCTTTAGGCTTACATTCATCACATGGAACACAACTTGGATTCTCCAGAACAGGTCCAGTCTTGTATTCATAGATGTTGTGAAGAGTTTCATTTAAGACATAGATTTTATTGACTGCACCTACATACAGGTGCTGTTTGTAGAGCCTAATATTTTGTATCGGGGTTTCCGCAATGAAATGTGGAAGTTGGTATTGGATGCTCAAATCCATCTCTCTCTTTGAACCTGCTTCTTTACATTTGCCATTGCTCTTCTGTAGCAAGGTAGATAGGAATAATATAATCCCAAAGGGAGAAGTAGCAAAAAGGTTCATAACTGCAGATTTATCCTGTCGAAAGACATTTTAAGAAAGATTTATTATCATATGACTAATCAACAGAACTGTTCATCTAAGTATATTATTTATTCAAAGCATTCATACCATAAATTCAGTGTAAAAAGCTTCTAGAGCAGCTTACATAATACAAAATCAAATACTGCCCTCAGGCCTAAAATGACACAAGACTAAAATGTCATAAGACTGAAAGAAATAGATTTAGGGAAAGTAAAAGCAAAGAAGGTACCTTAGGTTCAAATAATTGTTTGATCATTTCTAAAATAGGTAATTATAATAGAAATGGTCTGCTCAGGAATCTCTATGTAAGACCATCACTTATAGAAAAATATGCATTTCCCAAGATGTAGAATTAATGATGCTGTGGCTAGGGCAAAAAACCAACAATAACTCATTCTGAAACAATATATCAACATTCTAGTTATTTTCTGCTACAATTTTAAATATTTTATGAGAACACTGCTTACAAATATTAACTTTTTTAAAAAAATCATAATGAGCTGAACTCAAGATCAACTATATAGGCTTGCTAGGTAAATTTTATCAGTCACTTCTGCCTGGCTCTTCCTACCAGCAATAGCAATTAATAGGGTATGAAAAACTTTATAAAAAGCGCTTCGTAATGTACTTGAGATAACATAAAGCACTTCTCTCCAAATCATTAAAGCAGTACATAACTACTTTATAGCCACATAGGGAGCCAGCTAGAAGCAGCTTATGAAAGCAACTATGCAAGTCTGAGAAAATGCATGACTGGTTTAATTCTTAAAAAAGAAAGGTTTTGTACGTGTTCCCAATATATTGTAATGTACCTCTTTGAAAAGATTTATATAATAGAACATGGAATCTCTTGTTTTACTTAGCTTTATGTGATAACTAGGACACTGTCATTCTCACAAGACCAGAATTTCTTGTTTCAGATTCAAACTTGTTAGGAAAGAAGCCAAGAATCTTGACTGAAATATTGTTAGAATAATTAGATTAATTGGAAAACGTCCATTACTTGCTAATCTACTTCCAATAGTCACAGGGAAATGACAGACCTCTTGTTTTATCTCAAGGAAATGAAATTCAAAACAACTCACAAAATAATATTCTCATAAATGAATTCAATTTCAGCTTTAAACAAACCAGTGTTAATAATACAATTAGTATTTACTTTATGAATATATAAGCATCTCATTAATTTATATTTGTTTTATTTAAAAACTTTATTCATTATACATTTCCTTAACAGCACTATAATATAAATCACTACATTTAAGATTAATAACATAGAATATATTAATCACTAAACATTGGCAGACAGACACTCTTTTTTATATATTATATTGGATATTGTATTGATTTGATTCTAATGCTATGACATTTTAAGTATATTCAGGAATATTGTTATTCCATTTCCTGAGTAATGTGCTTTTTATATGTTTTGCTTGATTTATTTTCTCAAGATTAGTTCACTTTTTAAAATGCTTACAGCAATACGTCACTGTATAGGATAAGCATTTAGCTATACAGACAGGCAGAAAACAAATTTGAACTGTCTAACAGGCTGGTGAACAGTCTAAGCTAGCACATTTCTTCCTTTTTATTCATTTTTATGTGGTTTTCAAAGTCAAAAGACTCGTGAGTAGGGTGATATTTTAAACCTCTGACATGAATAATAAATGAATTGTGGTTGAAGCAATGGGCTTTTCATCAGTTTTCAACATTGTACTATAAGTTAAGCCAAAACATTGTTCTATTGATACTTAGACACAGTTGCTAATCTAAATTTAGTTTCTTTACAAGGAAACAATTATGCCTCCTAAAAGGACAACCATATGCTGTTTACAGGATTTTGTGCAAAGTATTATTTAGTTATGGATAAATAGTATTGTTACTGGTACAGAAAGATGAATAGCATTGTTACCAATTGTTCACAAAAACAAATTTAAAAGCATCTTTGATAGTATAGAAATATGAAACCAAGCTTCGACAACTTTATTTCTAAAGTAATATTCTTTTTATTATACTTTATTTAATTTGCTTAAAGTTACAGTAGCTTGCATATAAACTGTTTGTTTCCCAGCAAGATATTTATCTATTTATCTCAAAATTCACCTAAGCTTTTACTAGAATTCCCTATTCTCTATTACTAGCTATTTTGAAAAAATTCTGCAAAGAGCAATAATGGGAGAATTTCACACTCAACTTGCACAGCTATTTATTTGGATCCAGAGAGTTTTTAAAATACATATTTTTTAATTTGATAAATTGGGAGAAAATAGCAAAAAATATTTGATATACTGAGGCTGTTATGTCCCCTGTCCATTTCATATCATTAAATATTGAATTTCCTTTCACTATGGTGTACACTATTGATTTGCATAGACCAGATGTTTGATCCAGGCTTCTTATTATGAAGTATCATCACAATTGCTCATGATGGAGTGTTCTGGAAATCCCCAAAGCCTTTATTTATTTTATGATTTTATTTTAGCCTAACAAAGCTATTGATCAAATGAAGTACTTGAGATCAAGTGGTTGCAAACATATGATTTTTCCTAAATAGATCCTCCTATATATAGGTAGTCCTTGACTTACAACAGTTCGTTTAGTGCCTGTTCAAACTTATAACAGCACTGAAAAAAGTGACTCTTGACCATTCTTCACACTTATTAGTTGCGGCATTCCCGCATTCACATGAATAAAATCTGGATGATTGGAACTAATATTTATGACAGCTGTAGTATTTTGCAACCTTCTGACAAGCAAAGTTAATGGAAAAGCCAGATTCACTTAACAAATGTATTACTATTTTAACAACTGCAGTGATTCACTTAACAAATGTGCCAAGAAAACTCATAAAATGGGGCAAAACTCACTTAACATATTTTTCACTTAACAATATAAATTTTGGGGTCAATTGTGGTCGTACGTTGACCTGTACTTAAAAATAACATAAATGTAGTATCATATTCTAAATAATCCACACTATTTTCTAAGAGTTTTCAAACAACCCATTCACACCTTTGGATTTCTTCACTTCGTATATAATATAGTATTTTAGGCTACATCATCTAAGAAATAACACAGAGCAGGTTTACAATTCAGACACAGGGTATGTAAGTTTAAATCATGCTATCACCACACAGAGCTTTAAAACAGTCAGTTTAAATACGTGAAAAGGTACAGACTATAGGTAGTTCTAGACTTACAACAACTGGGACCAGAATTTTGGTTGCTAAGCAAGGCAGTTGTTCAAGTAAGTCATAGCTGATTTTTGTTTGCCTGTTAAGCAAATCACTGCAGTTCTTAAAATAATCATGTGGTTGTTAAGTAAATCCAGCTTCCCTCGTTGACTTTGCTTGTCATAAAACAGGAAGATCACAAATGGTGATCATGTGATCCAAGGATGCTGTTGTAAATACATGCCAGTTGCATGTACTTGCTGAATTTTGATCAGGTGATTATGGGGTTGCTGCAATGGTCATACGTGCAAGGACCAGTTGTAACTTTTTCAGTGCCATTGTAACTTTGAATAGTTACTAAGTGAATGGTTGTCAGCTGAGAGTTCTATTGTATAGTACTGAGCTAGATAGTGAAACTCAAACATTCTTAATCCAGAAAAATGGAATGAAAGGAATGGTAGTTGGCTTCACTATTCTTGGATGTTGGCAGCTTTCAATGAGCTGCTGACACTAAACTGGTTGTTCCTTTCTTTTGATATCCTTTGTGTTCACGACAATGGCTCCTACAATAGCACCTCAAAAATGTTCTGATCTAGTCTCACATTTTCCTTTTTCAAGAGATGATTCTTTCTAGAATTCATATGGGTGTTGGCACTGAACCTGTAAGTCCACTACAGGCAGTCTGATCTTTTTCCCTTATCAAGGCACCTTATAATGAAAAGTCTGCACTGAACCAGCCCCAAAGCCCACGACAACACTACTGAGTAGGAAGCCCAGAAAGAAAAGAAAGAGAAAAGATGCCACCAGCAAAAGCATTTCAGTTTTGCTTGGATATCTTGGATAGTGCTAAGGAATATATTATGTTGAGGTAGGAGCTATTGCTGGAGGGGAGGGGAGGAGCCAATAGTGCAAAGCAGAGCAAAAAACCCCATCAAGCAGTTTGACAGTTGCATTCATGGAAGGATTGAAACAAATTATTGTTCTGGAAGCTACAACATTTGAGAATCGCTTCTCAACTCTTCATACCATGAATTCATATATTTATACAATTCCTATTTTACAGGCTTAGTGGAATTTGCACAGCAGAAATTTTGTAAATTCAATACTGCAGGATTATCACAATATCACAATACAGCCTGTAAGGTATAAAGCCAAGAATAACAGGATTAGGTGGTCATCAGTGAGACATTTTGTAGCAGTTTTACCAAAAGCCTAACTGTCAACACAACATAGCTATTGCAATTTTTGGAATCTAATCGTTTTACTAGCTACATTAAATTTCTTCTAACATGGCCATCTTTGTATATATCCATTATTGACTAAAATAATTTTTATCAGTCTTTGGAAAGTACTTGAAAACCAATAACATTTGACCTTTCAATTTGAGAAAAGCATTTGAGATAACCTCAATATGAATAGTGTTCTTTAACT
Organism: Sibynophis collaris; assembly: GCA_036250565.1. NCBI lineage: Eukaryota > Metazoa > Chordata > Lepidosauria > Squamata > Sibynophiidae > Sibynophis > Sibynophis collaris. Next base: position 98,139 of record JANHFK010002294.1, on the reverse strand, counting down.
TCATGGGATGAAGCATATTTCCATTTGGTGTTTAACTTAACGAGCTAAACAATACCAATGTTGTTTGTGTAGATACGTTTCCAGTTTGGATTCAACATAAAAGTTACTATATTGAACTCAAAGAGAATAATGACAGAATTTGTGGCTAGAAAATAAAAAGATCACTAAAATGCAATAGTAGCAAATCTGTTTTAAGGAGCATGATGTCAGAACATTCATCCTCATGTATAAATGGGTTCTGGCTAGCCTCCACAAGCATAGTCAGCAATGATGTGCCATGTTGGAGGTGCAAAAAATAAGCAATGCAATTGGAGTTAGAATGTAACTGATACTTACGTGACCTAATATTCCTTACTGTAAGTGTAAGATTAATTTTCTTGTTTTATCAGTTAGCATTATTTTTTGCTGACCATTTTATGCATCTCATAATTCAATTCCTTTTTTTAAAAATCATTTGAAAGAATATTTTAAAGGTATTCAGATCACCGTAAGTTTTAAATATAAAACAACTACCACATTCTGTGAAAACTACAGTAGAGATTAGATTGAAATCTTGCATGGAATTTCATGGAAATGAAATTTTGCCATATCCTTATCTTTCTCTTTTAGAATTACAACGGTAAGACTTGTGTCTAAAATTATTAAAGCATCTCAAGTAAATCTTGCTAAATCTTATCTGGGAAAACAGGCTATAAATTAAACGAAAAATATCGCTTTTAATGCTATTAGTAAATGACATATATTAATGCAACCTGAATGGAACTAACAAAAAGTCATAGGCTTTTCAAGAAGGCGTAACCCTTTGTTTTCTTGAAATATAAAAATATGAAATATTTGCAATATATTTATTGTAGTCTAAAAGTGAAGAGAAAAATGAAAACCAAGTTAATACATATTTAAATGTTCACCAATATTTACATGCAGGTCCCATTAATCAATACTATTCTGCTTATAGCAGCTTTTCATAAAGTGTACATTATTTAACCAGGTCAAAATCAATTATTGTAGTATGCTTTTTTAATCACATGCATACAAAAGTAGTAATGTATCTCTATTCTGAAGAAAATATATTATTTTTTACTGACTTTATGTTAACCTATAGTAAGTAAACTGTAGAGTAAGTACATAATATTTTTCCTTTGTTACCTACTGCATCCCTAAGAATAAAGTGAAGCTTTTCAGCCTGTGCTAGTCTAGATTTCTTTCTTTCTTTATGATAGTAATGGTGCTGGACTAAAATGGCACAATAGGTCTTTATTATTACTAATATAATAAGCCTTCAAGAATTTTAACTGATGTCCTATGGGGAAAAAGCAGAACAATAACTCTATTTTGTTTCAAAAGACTGAAAAGAAGGAATATTAGCCAACCTTTGCTGAAGAGGTACAGAAATACTATTGAGTAAAGGTTGAAGGTTTCAGATCATAATAAGGAAGTTAAATATTCTGAAAATATTGAAAGGAGGCCTAGAAAAAGGAATTCACTCAAGAATGCAGAACAGGGAAAAGAAAACCAGACAATAGAATGCGTATCATTATATTGGTTTGAGCTGAGTTGGGCTTTATGAAATCTTCACTAAAGCTTTTATTCTTTGTCCTCCCCCCATAGTACAAAAAGACACACATAGCAACATTTAGCACCAAAGCAAAAAAAGGAAAATAGACACTACAGACAGAAAGAAATATTTAGACAATAAAATATTCACATTTTATTGTGTGAATGTATTTAATGTTGCTGAGGGGAGAGGGGGTAAGAGGACAAATGACAACATATGTTCCACGATAATGATACTATTTTAATCAGGTATCATGATGTAGACAATATAACTATATAATGTTTGTGAGTGATTAAGTCATGATGCATAATTGTTATCATGTTGACCTCATTGTGATTTGTAATAGGTGCCAATGAAAAAAATCTACTCATTTAGTTTTATTCTCTCTGAATAATAAATTAAGTAAGACGACAGAAATAGGTGTACATTAATGCAACAAAATAAATTCACCCAGTGGTATTCATATAGTCTTGACAGAAATTCTTGTAAAATAAGTCAATGAAACGAAAGTAAAGATTTGATTAGACTTTTTAATTAATACTTATTTTGATGCAGAGTGCACTGTCATCTTCAATTAATCACAATTATGGATTCTCTCTGCGTAAAATTCACATCATTTGTATCTTTCTCTCTGTGTCCCTGTCTTTGTCCTCATCTCTCTCTTAAAATCATAAAGCGATTAAAGTCCCTTCATTTGGACTTTTTAAGCATGGAATAATTTCATATTTAGAATGCAAGTTTACTCTAGAGAATTGGCACTGTTTTCATTTCACCCACTTAAGATTGGTGAGAGACAATATCACTTTCTTATAATTTAGAAATGAAGATCTGTAAAACAAGCAAAGTTGGAACAACTATCACAGAGGAAACCTATTTTAAGAAGAAAGAATTTAGCAGTCTTTTCTTTTTTTGCAGATTGATCTAAAAAGAACAAATAAGTATGTTTCCCCTTCCATCTTGTGACTCTTTGAAGGCAGAATCCTCCCTTTTCCTGACATTCAACTGTTTCTCTTCTGCTCCATATAACAGTGCATCGAAACATTTTGTTACCTGAAATAAAACCCCTTCTGTTGCAGAGAAGTTCAATTGCACCTTCAGTTCATCATGCTATCTCCCTTCTCTGGTTGTAGATTCCATAAATGGACTATATACTTAGATTTCCATGATCCAGCAGGTTCTATTAATATATCAGCACTTAACAGACATAGCTTTTCTTTTTAATTACAACACAGAAAACAAAACATAACGTTCTAGTCACAAAACATAGATGGAATTATGCAGATGTGCACATGTTGTAACACAGGCAGAGACAATCAGAGCTACATCTATTGAGACAAAACCATACCAGGAGAAATAGAGACTCCATAGAGATTTTTATTCATTAATTTATTCCTCAAATTTCTACATTGCCTATCTTACCCACATGACTCCGATACATCACATTAGGGCTTACCCCTACTCTTAACCTGCACACCAAACTTGTACCCCAATTACAAAATGTTTTCAGGTTTTTCATTAAATTACCATACCTCTAGGAATACTTCAACTTCGTAATTACTTAGGAAAGAGTCCTTAATTTTAGAAATTCACCCACTTCCTCTCTTATAAAGCTAAAAATATCTTAAAAGTCATCTGTGTTTGTTCTAACACTATTTTCAGCAAATAATTAAAACAAAATCTGATATTTTAATGAATACTTTTCTTCATTGCAGATTTTGATGTTTAGTACACTTCATACTTGCATCTGAAGTATGTATTCACTTTAAAATTATAGATATTAAAATTTAAGCACGTGAAAGAAGAACTTCTCAATGCATGGAAGTGCAAAACAGCACTTTTCTTCCAAGCACTAAAGAAGCCAGATCTTTTGCAAAGTTGCATAACTATTTTCCTAGGAAGAAAGCAAAAGATGCAGAGTTTTAATGATTCAAAGAAAAAAGTTTACCATGCACTTGAAGAGCTACCTGATAGCAATTAATTTTCTCCAGACATGATTTACAGTTGCAGCATTTTATTATATTTTATCATCTTTCTCTTTTAAAGTGGAGGTTAATTAAAGACAGAATTAAGTCACATTCCTTTCATGAATGGACAGGCATCTGCATGTTTGCTGAAGATTCAATAACCTCTGTATCAGGTGAGGTTGGGAGGAAACTTGTTCTGCTATTTGTTATCAGATACTAACAGAATTCTTGTTAATCTATTGTTAGGACAAGTTACAAGGCAAAGAGATTCCAATACATAGAATGAAGTGAATTTTCTCTTGATAATTAGCAAAAAAAAATAATACAGTGCATTCAGAAAGTATTCAGACTCCCTTCACTTTTGTCAATTTTATTATGCTGCAGCCTGATTCTACAGTTGTTGAAATTCTTTTCCTCCCTCATTACCTCCCTCAATACCCCATAATGACAAAATGAAAACAGAATTTTAAAAATGTCTGTAAATTTATTAAAAAGAAAAAACTGAAATATCACATTGGCATAAGCATTCAGAACCTTTGCAAACAACACATGAAATTTACCTCAGATGCCTTTCATTTCCCTTGATCGTTGCCGACATATTTCTACACCTTGATTGGAGTTCACCTGTGGTAAATTAAATTGATTGGACATGGTTTGGAAAAACACACACCTCTCTATATAGAAAGCCTCACAGCTGACAAAGCATACTATAGCAGAGGAAAAGCCATGAGGTCAAAGGAACTGCCTGTAGAGCTCAGAGACAGGATTATTGCAAGGCACAGATCTGGGAAAGTCTACAATAAAATTTCTGCTGCACTGAAGGTTTGTAAGAGCACAGTGGCCTCCATAATTCTCAAATGGAAGAAGTTTGGCACAACCAGGACTGTTCCAAGAGCTGGTCAGCTGGTCAACCTGAGCATTTGGGGGAGAAGTGCCTTAGTAAGAGAAATGACCAAGAACCCGATGGCCACACAGAGATCCTGTGTGGAGATGGGAGAGAGTTCCAGAAGGACCACCATCATGGCAGTCCTCCATCAATCTGGACTTTATGGCAGAGTGGCTAGACTGGAACCTCTGCTTAATGCAAAACACATGAAAGCTCACCTGGAGTTTGCAAAAAAGCACCTGACGGAGTCATAAATTGTGAGGAATAAGATTCTCTGGTCTGATGAAACCAAGATTAAATTGTTTGGCCTTGATTCTAAATGTTATGGCTGGAGAAAACTGGGCACTGCTCATCACCTGCCCAATAGCATCCCAACCGTGAAACATGGTGATGGCAGCATCATGCTGTGGGGGCGTTTTTCAGCAGCAGGGACTGGGAAACTGGCCAGGGTTGAGGGAAAGCTGAATGGAGCAAAGTACAGGGATATCCTCAACAAAAACCTGTTCCACAGTGCTCAGAACCTCAAACTGGGCCGAAGATTAACTTTCCAACATGATAACAACGATCCTAAACACACAGCCAAGACAACACAGGAGTGTCTTAGAGACAACCCTGTGAATGTTGCCAATCAGAGCCCCGACTTGAACCCTATTAAACATCTCTGGAGGGACCTAAAAATGGCTGTCCACTGATGGTCACTATCCAACCTGTCTGAGCTTGAGAGGATTTGCAAGGAAGAAAATCCCCCAATCCAGGTGTGCAAAGCTTGTCACGTCATACCAAAGACTCAAGGCTATAATTGCTGCCAAAGGTGCTTCAACAAAATATTGAGTGAAGAGTCTGAATACTTATACCAATGTGATATTTCAGTTTTTTTCTTTTTAATAAATTTACAGACATTTTGAAAATTCTGTTTTCACTTTCATCATTATGGGGTACTAAGTATAGATTAATGAGAAAAAATGAATTTCAACAACTGTAGAATCAGGCTGCAGCATAGCAAAATTAATAAAAGTGAAGGAGTCTGAATATTTTCTGAATACACTGTAAATGAATATTGATATGCAGTTGTACATTTACCAACAAAATACCAGGAAGATCTGGTATTAAACATAGTGAAATCACTAAAATTTCAAACATTAAATAGCCTATAATATTATCCATACAGATATTTGTATAGTGATTGTAAAGTTTATTTTATAATTGCGTTTTGCTATGGTTTTATCTACAGTAGCTCTTCACAGTTTTTTTAAAAAATGACTCTATTGAGAGTCAAGGACAGAAAATTGTAAGCTCTATACCTGTGATGGCAAACCTATGGCCTAGGTGGCATGCGGAGCCATATTTGTGGGCACACGAGCATTGCCTTAGCTCAGCTCCAGTGTGCATGTGTGCACTAGCCAGCTGATTTTCGGGCCTTCCGGTCCCATCGGATGTCGGAAAACGGTCCGTTTGTGGCCTCTGGAGGGCCTCTGGGGGGGTGGGGAAGGCCATTTCTGCCCTCCCAAGGCTCCTAGAAAGCCTCTGGAGCTTGGGGAGGGCAAAAAACTGGCCTACTGTGCCCATCGTGCCATCGCCTGCCAAAAGCGGGGGGAGCGAGGAGGGTCACGTGCACAGGCGTGGGGGGGCATTGAATTATGGGTGCAGGCATATGTGCATGCAACCCCCCACACACACTCCCCATGCTTTTGGCACACGATGGCAAAAAGGTTAGCCATCACTGCTCTATACCAAGAAACTGAAGAAGAGTTCTATTAAGATACAAACTGCAGGCCCATTGAATATGATACGTTGATAAATACAATTTGTGCGGTTTCAGTGTGAACAGTGGGACAAGATGTGCTAGTCAGTGAAGTTTACATTCCAGGTAGTACTGAATAAGGTGGGCCAATGATCTGACTCAATATAAGAAATTTAAGCATGTTAAAGCCATTTCCTTTATGGTCAGACATGTTCCTTCAAGAATAATCGGATTAATGATTCACGATAGACAAAAAAGTATTTAAATCATCTAATTTAGCAGAATAGCATCTAAACCTGTAGCATCTAAACCTGTATTGCTTAAATTTAGTTCCAATACACTGTCCACAAGACCCAAAATATATTGCGATAGATAAAGAGGCGGCTGAGGATACAGAATCTTAAAATGAACCTATTAACATTCAAAGAATTGAGCATGTTGTTGATCATAGCTTAGGTTTGGATTAACTTTGGGGATCATTTTTCCCCAAAAGAACTCCTTGGCCATTTGCCCTACATGCTGCTGAAGAATCTAATCAGATTTCTCATTCTAAATACAAAGTTCTCACTTGAGGAGATGGTTAATTTAAACTTATTTGATCAGAGAAAACACAATACATCCATGTATGATTGACTGCAAATCTCTTACAGACCTCTTGCATGAGGCAGAAAAAAGCATTTGTGCATTAGTGACTGGAGGGAAAACTAGATCATTAAAGAAAGTGAGCTTTAAAAAAAAATCAGAGTATAACTTTGTAAACCTATTTGTATTCATTGCAAAAGAAATCAGCTTTTATTTTTATTGCTTCTTTCTTCACTTCGTTTTCTTTTTTCTTTCTCTCTTTAGTGTTTATTTTGCATTAGTTTGTATTTTTTAAGGTAGGTAAATTGAGGTAAATTTTCTAAGGTAGGTAAATTGAGGACCCAGTTTGTGGGGGGCAATAAGCTGACTTTGTATAAATATACAAAAGTATG
>JANHFK010002293.1:75576-89366 GCA_036250565.1 Sibynophis collaris | reverse complement strand
TCCTGTCTAGGCAGGGGGTTGGACTAGAAGACCTCCAAGGTCCCTTCCAACTCTGTTATTCTATTCTATTCTATTCTGTTCTATTCTATTCTACTACAATGGATTTCCATTGCCTCCATTGTGCTAGACTCTGTCCTTCCAAACTGCAGAGTTCCATGTCCACAGATGAACTTCACAGCCATGTGCCTTCAAACCCGAAGGATTAACATTCTTAATCCTTACAAGTGCATTTCTGCTCTTCCTCTTTATTGCTTTAAGGCTAGATTACTTGTTTGCTCTGTTTTTATCACTGTTTATATATGAACAAATACAGCCGCATTGTTCCAGTGATTTAAAAGTTTCTAGCATTTCTGTCTCAAAAGGGAAGCAGCTGTGCAAGAAGTAGGCCTGCTGTAGGAGGATGGGAAGAGTTGCTTGCTGATGGAATTCAGCCACAGATGTTGGCTTTTCTCCGTGCAGGTTCTATCATGCATGAAAGTAAATAGCTTTTATGCTGCTGTTCCATTTGAGCCAGGTATGGGCGATTATTTATAAACTGGAGGCCCACCTTGGTGATGGGTGACAAGTCAAATGAATAAAAATTTAAACCAGGAATAGGTGGGAGACCAGAGCCGAAGCTAGATGGGAGTATAGAATCACACTTAGTGTTTGACTGCAAGCTGGAGAATGTGAAAGCCAAATCTGGACAGCGCCCTAGTTTGACTTTCTGCAAGAACTTTGTCTAATAAAAGTGACTCAGCTTCTCTCCACTGAAACCTCACTGGGAATTTCAAGTCTTAACTTTTTGCGCCATTAGTGTTAAACAAAGAGCAATATTCTGCTTTTTTCCAACCAGACCGGAAGGAAAAAGGCTTCGGCTTCTGAAGTACAAACTAATGTGAAATCTCTCTTGGTGTCCCTGGATTCTCTTCCTGTATTGTTATGATTTTCTGCCCTTGTGAAAATGGTTTCCTTTGGTGGAGCTGACAATAGTTGCGGTATCAACAGCAGCTAATGTGAAGTCTTCATTTTGGAACTCTGGGAAGCTGCCTGCCCAAAATTATATGTAGCTGCCTTGCCAAAGGCTGTCTTTGAATGGATTTTCCAGTATACAGTACAAGGCTGTATTGGTTTTTTTGTCTTCTTCTTTCATTGTTCAAGTCACCCAAACCACAGGTACAACATTAACATTTAATTGCCATAATTGTATTATTATCTCGGGGTCAGAGGGCTCAAGAATTTCCCTGAGCCTGGAGAGGAAATCTGAGACTGCAGCATTGTAAACCACCCCTGCTGATAGTGAGCAGGTGAAATGAGGTGATAGAGGGTTAGCAAAAGTGGAATTAGCACGATAAGCCAGACATTGTTAAGATTTCAACTTTAGTTTGGACTGTTTTTTTCAAGACTAAGAAAGTTATGCTAAGTTTCAACAATCTTTTCTGGATCTTGGTATTTATCAAATTATACAACTACCTAGAGTATTAGTACCTTTATTTAAAAGGAAGCCTATATGTACATATGTATACTACAAATTTATTTTCTTAGTCATTGACCCAGACAAACTGATTATAAATTGATACGATGAGTCCATAATGGCAATAATCTATATGTCCTTCTTGTACTAATGGCAGTACTTTTGTGGATTAAGAACCTGCGAGGTTTTATTGTTTTTTTTTTGTCCCAACAGACCTGTGAAGTCAGTCTGATAAATGCTGGAGCTTGCATAGCTGATTAGAAATCCCATTAATCATCCAAAGACTTAGTGAAGCATTAATTTCCAAAAAAATCAGTTTATTGTATTCTACCAATCAGAAATAAAACTGTTGGGGTGAGTTGACAAAGAAAAAGATCCCTGTCACACTAAATTTAGATGATAGAACTTATCAAGATTAAATGGGGAATGAATGGTGATGAGGTTCTATAAAATGTTACTGTATTTTAAAAATGTTTCCAACGCCTGCCAATTTCCAAATGCCTTCCATGTATTGATCTGGAAAATGAAAACAAACAGTAGGAGCAACTGGTAAAACAGACCAGCAATGTTTTGATTTCTGCATTTCCTGAAATAAACAGATTAAAGGGGTGGGGGCTGAGGCCATCTGGGAAGGAAGGAAGGAAGGAAGGAAGGAAAGGAAGGAAGGAAGGAAGGAAGTCAATCCTGTTCCTACCCTAGATTTGGAAGACTGGTTTGTTGGTTTGTCACTGCATGTATCAGTACAGAAGCTCCTGTCTGCAATACTGTGTTCCTCATGGCTTTTAATGACAAGACAATTCTGCTTCCTCATTTAGTTTCTATCCTCCCTGAAAAGCAAACTACTGTGTACTTACCATTTAGTATTAAACACTGCAAGCAACTTAAACACAGCAAGCACTTATTTTATTTTAGGGCAATACCTTTGCAAATAGAATTTTACAGCTTCACATATTTCTGCTACCCACATTGACATGAAATTATTAATTACCAGCCTCACCTTTCTCTCCAAATAAAGGCATAGGCCATATATGTTTGCAAGGCAATTTCTTCCAAATTAAGAGAACTGACCTCTTGGTGCTTTAAAAGGCTTGTACGGGCAGTTGAAATTAATGTTCAGTTATAATCATTTTAATATCTTTTGTTGATTTTTATTGTAAACAATGACCTTTAATAGCGGTATGAATGTTTAGTAAAATACAAAATTTAAAATAGTTTATATAGACAGCCATTTGCCTGAAATGGTATAGTCTCCTATTTCAGCAGGGGGTTGGACTAGAAGACCTCCAAGGTCCCTTCCAACTCTGATATTCTGTTATTCTATATTGTCTAAAAATCAGCTCTGCTTGACAAAAGGCAAACTAGCCACACTTGAAAGTCTAAAATCAGTACTAGAAAATGCTATTGCAGAAATTGGCAGTTTATCATTAGATGTGACACATCCCCCCCCCCCTTTTTAATGGTCCCTGAGACTGTCTGTACTGAAAGTATTTTTTATTATTAAAAAATCTTATATGAGTAAAAATTAGTGGCTCTTGTTCTCCTCTCAAAAGTTACATCAGTCCTAGATTCAAAAATGTTGCCCGAGCCCCAGTACATCAAAATAAAAGTTTGTTTAGCAGAGGAATCAGGTGGAAATCTTCTTAAGTATCCCATTCAGGTCAGGAAACAATGCTGCCAAGGACCTACTTTGGCAGCATAATCAGCAGATCATCAGAAGAGAAAAATATTCAAATTGCTCAGCAACCATCTTGGAGGAGAAGCCCAGCCATATCCTTTTAAAAGAGAAAAAAAAGCTTCATTTCCTGGTTCTTTACTTATTCTGCAACTAATGAATAATTATTTATATCCCATCTTTATTTTTGAATGTCAAGGTAGCATACATAAGGTTCTTTCCTTCCATTTCCCCACAATGGCAACTATGTGGTATCTATATGAAGTCATATGGGCTGAGGAAAAAAATGACTGGTTTGCATAGTCTTAACTTGGCTGATATAAAAATTACTCATCCACCTCCACAAACTTTATTGTTATTGTAGTTCTATAAACATTTGGCTTTTGTTATCACCATTGTAAAAATAGATAATGTTGTAGAGCAGGGCTGTCAAACTCTCGGCCTGCGGGCCAAATGCGTCACTTGTTGGCCACGCCTGGTTTAGCAAAGGGGGGAAAAGTCCCGATATGTTACGTGATGCTGCCGTGAGTTTGACAGTTTGTAGAGGCTATGCAAGAACCAGCTATCTACCGATCTTTCTTTGTATGATTGAGTCAGTTTTTGACTCCCGGTGACTGCCTGGACTAGTCCTTGAAGTTTTCTTGATAAAAGTTCTCCAGAAATAGCGTGCCATTACTTTCTTTCTAGAACTGAGAAGGAAGGATTGGCCCAAGGTCACCAGCTGGTTTGTGCCTAAGGTAGGACTACAACTTATGGTCTCCCACTTTCTAGCCTGATGCCTTAAATATTTCATCCAACGGTTTGACCCTGGTATATAGTGTACAGCAAACTAAACAAAAACAAAACAAATAGTAAAGAAAAGTAATACATCTTAAAAGTAAATTGTGCAAAGTATATAAAGATCTAGATACTGACTGAAAAAATAAGGCGAAGGCCTTGATGAAATGGATTTTTGTCATAAGCAATGTTTCCCCCATCCCACAATATGCAAGCAACATATCAGTTTGGCCTCTAGATATGAAAGACTGAAGAGAGGGGAAAATATTGGAGGAAAAGGTGTTATGTATGCTGCTTGACCTTGAGGAAAGGAAGGAAATACATTTAACACAGAGAATAAAAATAAAGGCAAAACAGATTTGTCACAATAAAGATGCGCATAAATTCTGAAATAAAAATAGTATCTGCTACATTTGTGCTCCAAAACTAAATGCACGGTCTCTAAAAATGTTCCATTTCCTTTGGCACCAACTACATTTGAAGTTGATTTAAAGCCCGTACACTTTATCTTAGTTTATGATGCGGTTATAACAGATCTTTAAAAAGTATTCAGCAGTAGCAGGATCCTGCAGGGTGGGGTTGTCAGAGCTACCTGTCTTGGGGATACCTGTCTTTTCCATCTGCCTTGCTGCCTTTGTCGGGAAGATATCCCACAAATACTTCTGCACACATTGCAACCTTAGAGAGAAACAGCTAGGCAAGTTTGCTTCAGCATGGGGTATCTGGATACATGCAAATGAATGAGGCTCACCCAAGACGAGAACCACAATCCTCAGCTTGCAATCACAACTGAGCACAAAATTATCTTTCCTAAGCGAGACAGTTGTTAAAGTGAGTTTTGCCCTGTTATACAACCTTTCTTGCTACAGTTTTTAAGGGAATCATTGCAGTTGTATAATTAGTAACAAGGTTGAGTGAATCTGGCTTCCCCCATTGACTTGAGTTGTCAACAGGTTGCAAAAAGGGATTACATGATCCTGGGACATGGCAACCATCATAAATATGAATCGGTTGCCAAGCGTCTGAATTTTGATCACGTAACCATGGGAGATGCTGCAACAGCTGAGAGTGAAAAATTGTCATGTCCTTTTTTTCAGTGCTGTTGTAACTTTGAACAGAACAGAGTAGAATAACAGTTGGAATGGACCTTGGAGGTCTACTAGTCCAACCCCCTGCTCAAACTGGAAACCTTATACCATTTCAGACAAATGGTTGTCCAATCACTTCTTAAAAACTTCCAGTGTTGGAGCATTCACAACTTCTGGAGGCAAGTTGTTCCACTAATTAATTGTTCTGTCAGAAAATTTCTCTTTCATTCTAAGTTGCTTCTTTCGTTGATTAGTTTCCACCCATTGCTTCTTGTCTTTGACCCCCTCTTCTTTGGGCAACCCCTGAGATATTGGAACACTGCTATCATGTCACCCCTAGTCCTTCTTTTCATTAAACTAGACACCCAATTCCAGCAACCATTCTTTATGTTTTAGCCTCCAGTCCCCTAATCATCTTTGTTGCTCTCCTCTGCACTCTTTTCTAGAGTCTCAACATCTTTTTTACATCATGGTGAGCAAAACTGAATGCAAGGGTGGTCTTACCAAGGCATTATAAAGTGGTATTAACACTTCACGTGATCTTGATTCTATCCCTCTGTTCATGCAGCCTAGAACTGTGTTGGCTTTTTTGGCAGCTGCTGCACACGGCTGGCTCATATTTAAATGGTTGTCGATTAGGACTCCAAAATCCCTCTTGCAGTTACTACTATTCAGCGAGGTACCACATATACTGTACAAGAAGAGCTAATTCTAATTGTAGGGCTACCTTTAACATAATCTTGGACATCTGAAAATACAAGTCTCCCACTGTCTGCCTTTACAGCCTGATAAGTTAGGGCTAAATAGGGTGTTTCCTTTCTAAGTTTCTTCCTCTGCCTGTTATTCAGCTGTGGGTTCCCACACTCTTTTATCTATCTGATTGTTCCCAAAGTAACATCCCTTCTTCTTATTTCCCAAAGTTATTTCCACATGCCATGATAACAGCTTATGCTGAATATTGGGGAGCATCCTATCTTCACTAATTAAAGACCAGCATATTTAATATTTAGAAATTAAAATTCAAAAGGAGAAGTTTGAGATACATATTTCTGTGACTCACTCTTCTCGCAGGTACAGCTTTAGAAATAGAGCCCATCAATTAAGAAATCATAAATCATAAATCAAATGATCTCTTCTAAGTAGGGGGAAATTAAAACTTCCCTGTATTCATTAAAAAAATCAACAACATCTGGGTCTTTCATATTTCCTTTCAGGGAAAAAAAATGCATCGTATGCATTTGCTTCCTAATTATAATTTAATTAAAACACTCTTTGATAGAAGAAAATTATAATACTAGCAACGATAATGCCTAGAAGGAGAAAATACGAGGACTTCAACGTGAACCATAAGCGAGTTGGATTTTTGCATATGAGAGAATATTTTGATTGGGCTATTTCATGTCTCTGAAAAGAAGAAACTGACTGAGATATATTTATTAAACAATCAACTGATAGATATCTGTCAGTATGCAAATTGTTCTGTGTGTGAGAGAGAGAAAGAGGGAGGGAGATGAAAACACACACAGCTAAAGATCGCCAATTCCATCAATTTCACCCTCATCAATTGTCCGCAAACGTAAAAATGTAAAAAGTTGTCAATGTTAGTAATCACCCTACTCAGCCTTCCATCCTAGCAAGCAGAGGTGGTATTCAGTAGATTCTGACCAGTTCTGGAGAACCAGTAGCGGAAATTTTGAGTAGTTCAGAAAACCGCTAAATACCACCTCTGACTGGCCCTACCCCCATCTATTCTGAGTCCCAGCTGATCAGGATGAAATGGGGATTTTGCAGTAACCTTCCCTTGGAGTGGGGTGGGAATGGAGATTTTACGGTATCCTTCCCCTGCAGTGGGGAGGGAATGGAGATTTTACAGTATCTTTCCCCTGCAGTGGGGAGGGAATGGAGATTTTACAGTATCCTTCCCCTGGAGTGGGGAGGGAATGGAGATTTTACATATCCTTCCCCTGGAGTGAGGTGGGAATGGATATTTTACAGTATCCTTCCCCTGGAGTGAGGTGGGAATGGAGATTTGACAGTATCCTTCCCCTGGAGTGAGGTGGGAATGGAGATTTGACAGTATCCTTCCCCTGGAATGGGGAGGGAATGGAGATTTGACAGTATCCTTCCCCCGGAGTGGGGAGGAATGGAGATTTTACAGTATCCTTCCCCTGCCACGCCCACCAAGTCAAGCCACACCCACCAAGCCATGCCTACAGAACCGGTAGTAAAAAAAATTGAATCCCACCACTGCCCCATAAGCTATGGCAGATTGGCATCAGACAAAGAGTCGGTTGGGTAGCAGGAAGGCAGTTCTAACAACATGTTTATATGACTGCAGGATGCTGCAAATGGCCATAAATGCAGCTGTGCTGCCAAGCATCTGAAGTCCTGTCACATGACTAAGGGGAGGTTCTGACTTTCAGAACTTGGAATTTGCATTTTTCTGGGTGTTTTTTGTAACTTTGAATGGTCCTTAAGCGACCATTCATACATTGAGGACTGTGTATAATTTGAACTACATCTTCTTTTTTGCTTGCATTTATTCTCTGCCTTTGGTCGCAAGGCGGCCTTTGTCTCTGGAGAGGAAGGGAGGAAAAAAAGAGAAACAGCCTCCAGAAAGAAAAAAACCCACATCTGTCAACGCCTTGTTAGCTCCCTTACTGGATTCGTAATCTTCTCTCTCTCTTCATGCATTCTGTCTGCACTTCTCAGTCCGGAGACAAAATGCAAGAGAAAATGTCCATCATATTCTATCCCACCAGGTTCCCCGCCCCAGGATGTGATGTTCACACTGTTCATTCTGATTTTTTTTCCCCTCCATCTACGCTATCAAGCAGTAATTGTCAAGTTGGCTCGTTCTCAGATTCACGAGAACAGATTCTGCCTTCCGAAGTTCTGGGTGTTCCATCTGAATAGAGTATAGGTGAAATCCAGCAGGTTCTGACAGGTTCTGGGGAACCGGTAGCAGAAATTTTGAGCAGTTTGGACAACCGGCAAATACCACCCCTGGCTGGCCCCAGAGTGGAGTAGGAATGGGGCTTTTGCAATATCCTCCCTCCAGGAATGGGGAGGGAATGGAGATTTTGCAGTATCCTTCCTCCAGGAGTGGGGAGGGAATGGGGATTTTTCAGTATCCTTCCTCCAGGAGTGGGGAGGGAATGGGGATTTTGCAGTATCCTTCCCCTGCCATGCCCACCAAGCCACGCCCACCAAGCCAGACTACACCCACCAAGCCACGCCCACAGAACCGGATTTCACCACTGAACCAAGGTCATCTAACCCAGAGGGGTCAAACTCGATCTCATTAGAGGCCATATCAGGGCTGTGTTTGACCTCGGGGTGGGCTGAGTGGCCATGGCCAGCTCAACATCCTGCAGCCTTCTCCCAGCACATGGCCCTCTTGGGCTCCATTTTTGGCTGGGACAGCCTCCTGCAGCCAGCAAAAACTCTGAGGGCTGTGTGTGGCCTTCCTGAGCTCTGTTTTTGCTGGCAGAGGCAGCATGAGCCGGTCCTTCACTGTTTCCAGGGTGTTTCCACGGGCCAGATCTAAGCACCCTGCGGGCCAGATCCAGCCCTGATCCAGTTTGACACCCCTGATCTAACCAGATGTTCAGTAAAGGCTCGGACAGTTCCCATAACAGTATTAAGCCACCTGTTTGGACAATGTGACTTGCACAAATGGAGGGGGGAAGGAGATTCAATTCTTTAATTACCGGTATGTGAAAACCGCAGGAATTAAACAGAGTTGGTTTTGCTTTCAATCAGTGCCAAAATGATGTATTCAATAAAGGTTTGCATTAAGAGATTGGATTGTCTCATCGGTGCTGGCTCGGTTGAGATGAAAGCTCTTGAAATATTAAGCCTTATCTGCCATCACCTTGATGGCCTATAATCAATCAAGCCACCTCATTGATCATCTAAGCTTGTATTTAATACTACTTCCAACAACAACGAACAAACAATAACTCTTTCTTACCCATGGTTCTCCCGTGAAATGCACCCATAAAGGAAAGCATGCTGTATTCCGGGCAACCCGGGGGCTGAAATGCAAAGAGGAAATTAATGCTTATTCATTAGTCGATTAAAATGTCAAATGGGGCCACTAGGGGGCAGCCCCTTCCCCAAAGCAACTTTAAATAGAATGACCAACTGAATGATAAAACCCACTCAGGTGGAGGATAACTTCTTATATTTTTCCAATTCTGCTTTGTTGTTAGGAGAAAGCTCTCCTCTATTATGAATATTAATTCTGAAGTCTGGCATTCAAACCCAAGCAAAAATATGAGACAACAACATGCAGAGGCAGCCAAAAGAACCAATGCAATCCTATGTTGCATTAACAGAGGGATACAATCAAGATCAAGGGAGGTACTAATACCACCCTAATAAACCCTTAGTAAGACCACACCTAGAATACTGCATCCAGTTTTGGTCCCCACACTATAAAAAAGATGTTGAGACTCTAGAAAGAGTACAGAGAAGAGCAACAGAGAAGAGGACTGGCAAAAGCATACAATGAACGGTTGCAGGAACTGGGCATGTCTAGTTTAATGAAAAGAAGGACCAGGGGAGACATGACAGCAGTGTTCTAATATTTGAGGGGCTGTCACAGAGAGGAGGGGGTCAAGCTATTTTCCAAAGCACCTGAAGGCCAAACAAGAAATAATGGATGGAAACTGAACAAGGAGAGATTCTACCTGGAAATAAGGATAAAATTTCGGACAGTGAGAACAACCAACCAACGGAACAGTTTGCCTTCAGAAGTTGTGGGAGCTTCATCACTGGAAGCTTTCAAGAAGAGACTGGATTGCCATCTGTCAGAAATGGTGCAATGGTGCAATCCTGCTTGGGCAGGGAGTTGGACTAGATGATCTACACGGTTCCTTCCAACTCTGTTATTCTGTTATTTGATTGGTGGATACTATGTTGGATATTGGAAATGAAAATTTACTTCTACGCCTTCTTATTTTGGTAATATTTTTGTTTGGAAGATGCAAGCACCAAGGGATAGTAAGCACCCTTGTTAAGAATGAATGTGAAAAGAGACTGGCAGTTTTAAAAAAAATAAACAGAAGAAAGCAAAACTGGATGTCAGAACAAATAGTAGAAATTGCTAACAAGATAACACAAGCCAAAGTTTAAAAAAGACTCTATGTGCTTCATTGATCATAGAAAAGTCTTTGATTGTGTTGATCATGTCAAGCTATGGAGTGTGTTTATAAAAATAGGAATTATAGAACATCTCATTGTCCTCTTGAAAAACCTATACACAGGTCAAGAAACCACAATCTATACAGAACTAGGCAAAACAGATTGGCTCCAAGCTGGGAAGGCCCTATCCTTATTTATTCAATGTATGTGCTGAATATATATTTACACGATGAAGGAAGCTGGAATGGAAAAAAGCAGTGTGTTTTAAAACTGAAGGAAGAAACATTAGTTACCTCTGCTATGCTGATGGCCCTTACTCTGATACACTTACTCTAATATAAATAATCTGGAAGCTCTAGTAATGAAAGGCAAGGACCAGAGTGAAAAAAATGGGGAAAGATTAAATATAAAGAAGGTGAAACTAATGACAGCAGGTAAAGCCACCAATCTTATGTTGACAATGAAGATATTCAAGGATTGGGTAGATTTTGGTGCATTTTAAGGATGACTATCAACAATAAAAGAACTACTGTTCAAGAAATACACAAAACACTAGTATTTGGGAAAGTAGCAATGGTCTTGGAAAAAAATATTCAGATGCCAGGATATGTCTATATATGAAACAAGCAGAGTTGTATATGCAATGGTTTTCCTGTTATATACTATGGAAGTGAAAGTTTGACTTTGAAGAAGCAGGATAGGAAATGTGTTGACGCTTTTGAACTTTGGCATTAGAGAAGACACCTGAGAATATAATGGACAGTCAAAGAGACAAACTGACCACTGAACAAATCAACGCAGAGTTCTCCACTCAAGGGACAAATGACGAAGCTCAAATTAACTTACTTCAGACTCCATAAGTGAAGATTTAGTTCTCTGGAAATACCTGTAATGCTGGAAATGATGAAAAGAAAGAGAAGCGGACAACCAACATCACGATGGATTGACTAATTTACAGTATTGAGGGATACCATACTGAAAGGATAAAATTGGTAACAGATCTTCCTGGAGGAAAATCTATCCATTTGATTGATAAGCGTGGCACCAACTTCACGGTGCATAATCAGTCAATGTGCTAATCCAACAATTCATATATGCAATATACATGACTTCAGGATTATGTGTGAACTTGACTCCTACATGTAATTCAACAAACTATGAATCAAAGGAAATATAATGCAGGAGGTGCTTACCATCCCTTGGTGCTTGCATCTTCTTAACAGTGATATTACTAAAGTAAGAGGCTGGAGAAGATATAGGAACTTTCATTTCCCATATCCAACATAATGTCCATTGATTGGATTGTTGGGAATCACAAACTCAATTGAGTTTACCTCCAAAACTAAGTTTCTGCTTAATGTCTTTCCGAAATAAATGAATTTTTAAAAAACAAATGTTGAAATAGGTTATTTCAATAATCTCTATAATCCAAGGCTATGATTTATTCATAAATAAAACTGAAGGGAGCTCTCTCTCTCTCTCTCTCTCACACACACACACACACACAAACACACACACACACACACACATACAAATACACACTCGCTCTTTCTCTCTGTTATGCAACCCTTTGGATTACTGTATATCAGCATACAAGAAAGTTCTGGAAATACTCAGTTTTCTGCAAGTTTTAATTGATACGTTTTAATTAAAAAGCATTCATCATTATCATGGTCAGTTTTCTACACGCAAACACTGTGTTTCCATGTGAATTATTAAAGTCAAATTAATAATTTACTTTTTTTTTCTTTTCTCAATTTCACTCAAGGAAGTTATTAGGAGCCAGCCACCGTTATTAGACTTGGCAGACTGAGCTTCTTTGAGCGGATAAATCAGACAAACAGAAGGAGCAGAAAGGGGGTGGGGGTGGAGGGAGGAATGCTTTCCCTCTTCATACGAGGAAATAATGGTGCAGAGAAAGAGGTTGATCTTTTCTTGTTTTCATTCCAAGAAACCCCTGAGACCAGCAGTGAAATCCACTTACCTTCGCTACCGATTTGGGGACGGGACCACGCTACATGCATGCGCGCTTCTTCTGAGCATGCGCAGAGGGTAAAAAATGGGACATAATGATGTCCCGGTGGGTGGACAGAGCCTCCTGGCGCTACCAGTTTGCACGAACCGGATAGAACCAGCCGGATTTCACTGCTGCCTGTGACCAAAAATACAGCTGGATGGCCTACCTTTGGCCAAAGATCTATTGAAACAAGTATGACTTCTTTCTCTTGCTGTCCTTATGTGGAAACCTTTCCATGAAGTACTTTGTCATCCTCTAGCTTCAAAATATCCCTCAACTTCAATTTTCCCCCTTTACTCATAATCATTGTACAGACTACAACTCCCATCATCCATATTCATAAGCAGTATTCAATAGAATTGATTTGATTTGTTAGCTAAACATCCCAAAGGCACTTTTTTCCCCCAGTCATGGCACCAAGGGCAAAAAATAAGGGAAGGGTAGTCCTCGTGTAAATTTGCAAGAAGGACACAAGTACAAATAACATTAACAAATGCATATAATACCCCTGTTTATCCCAGTTTCTGACCTGACCTCTGCTGATCTAGTTATATAACTTCGTGGAGTTATATAGTCCTCAGGGTTATTTATTTATACTCTCTCTTTCACCAGAAGTTGGTTAGTTTGAGAATTAGTGGCTACTGCAAAGTCACCTCTGAAGTTGAGTGACTAAGATGGCTGACTCAATTCTTAGTCTAAAACCTTTACCAGCCAGCTTTAAGAATTATGTTTCTGTGACTTGCTTGAGCACAGATGATTCAACATGTTGAGCCAAATAGACAATAAAACAAGTTGTGTCCTGAGTACATCCCACAAACGTACTTGGTATTATGACTTCACCCTGCATGCAACACTGGTTTCCTTTTGTCCCCTTACTCGCAGATGTTAGATGTAAGGCAGCTTTCTTTCTTTTTTCCTGTTCCGATTCAAGCTTGAAAGTCATGTTTCATCTCCCAAAGCTTCCATTACCATGTCCTAACTCAGAATATCTCTTATTTTCATATTGTTGTATTCTTCTTCAGACTCAGGTACAGGCAACTCTCCTTGTCAAAAATAAGAGAGAGAGTTCCCTGTAGCTGAGTCTGAAGAATAATACAACAAATAAATTGATTTCAATGGTGTGGGGGAAAAACCAGCAACCTCCTCCTGGGTTGTCATCCAAGGAAATTCTTCCTCTGCTTGCTATTAATTCAGCAATTACTTGAATTCATTCTACATTAATCAGCTCTTATTGACATAGCTCCTAATGGAACACTAATGCTCACAATGAGTGTGACTCTTAAGTATGCTTTGGGTGGAACCAATATATTAGCCATTGATAACTATGTACAGTCTCCCCTCTCCGTATCTGAGTTATACAATGCTGTATTTTTATTGTCCTTAGCCACTACTACCTAGAAGGTATAGTTACTAGCAGGGGTGAAATCCAGCCGATTCTGACAGGTTCTGCAAAACCGGTAGCAGAAATTTTGAACAGTTCGGAGAACTGGCAAATACCACCTCTGGCTGGCCCCAAAGTGGGCTGGAATGGAGATTTTGCAATATCCTTCCCCCAGGAGTGGGGAGGGAATGGGGATTTTGGAATCTTTTTCTCCTGGAGTGGGGAGGGAATGGGGATTTTGGAATCTTTTT